>CANXYC010422862.1:0-18425 GCA_948193065.1 Aleurites moluccanus | reverse complement strand
AAGAGATTTTTCAATCTGATTTTGGTTTAGGGTGTTTGTAAATACTAAATATAGGGAAAATAAAATCAGGAGCTTCTGAATATTAACTGACGAAAAACATTGGATTCATAAAGTCAAATATGTCAAATGAAAATATGTAGAAAGGTAGAGAGTATGGGAAATATAAGTATTTCAATTCAAGAATACTCAAGACAATTGAGGCTATTTTGAGTGTGGTATCATTGCAATTCCAAAGATAATTAATTAAGGAGGAAGAAATTTACTTGCCATGTTACAATTCTATTATTATCTGTAAGAAAATTATGACTTAGTCCAAGTCTATATATATATATATATATAAATATAAATAGACACATTCACATGTCATATATGTATTTTATTATAATTTCTTTCCTATGATGGAACATTGCACACATAAATATAGTTTAATAATAAATCATTAATTAAATTAAATCATTTTAAATTAAAACTAAAAAATCCAATTAATATTTACTTTAGTATTAACAAATGGTCAAAAATTTAAGACCCAGACAATTTTAATTTCATATATTAAACAAATTTTAATATCTGAGTTTTGTTGGATTCATCATCTAATTCAATAATAAATCAATCAATCCAAATTTTCTATTTTATTTAATATTTTATCTCATATTAAATATATTTTTTATTTATTATATTATTTATGAAAAAATATTAACTATTAAAATATTTTAAATAAAAAGTAATGTGACATATAAAAAAATATATAAAATAAAAATAAGATATTAAATGAGATAAAAAAAAATTTTATAAATCAACCTGCTTCACATTTTATTAATAGCTTTTTTGTTTTTCTAGTATAGTGTGTTAATTGTCCAATTTTTTCTTGGACATAATTAATAATTGAATTTTGTGAGAACAATCAATTAATGCTTTAATTTTTTTTAGAGTAAAAGTTAAACCGATTAAATCTATCAAATTGAATTAAATTGATTAAATTAAATTAAAATTGATGATTTTATAATTTATTTGATTTGATTTAATTTAAAAAATAAAATAAATTAAAAATTCGATTTGATTTGTAATTTAAATTTTTTTTCATAATTTCAAATCAAATCGAATCAAAATTATATATATATATATATAATTTTTTACTATTATTATAGTTAAATATATTTGATTTTATTTTATATACAACCATAATTTTTTAATTTAATATTAATTTAAAATTAAAAAAAATTATTTATGAAAATTAGTTAAAAATAAATAAATAAAATCTAATTCTTGAGAAAAATATAAATTTTAAGTGTGTTAATTAATGAAATAAATAAATTTTATATTATATAATATTAAATTATTTTTGAAATTTTTATTATCAATATTCTATCTGATTTTTTCTTTAAATTTATAATAAAATAATTATGATTTATAAAAAAATATTTTTAATTTGAAATTGATAAATTGAATGTATTTAAATTGAATTAAATTAAAATCAAATAAATGATTTAATTATAATAATAATTTAAAATTTTTATAAAATAAAAAATTAATTTAATTTAATAATAAAATTTCAAACCAATCAGACCGAGTCCTCCCTAATTGTCCTACATTGACTTGCTGCCACAATATTTTGTCGTCTTATTGATTCGCAACTCAAAAGCTCCAATTTCATATACTTTTACGTATTTGATTTGTCCTGTTTGTCAAAAACATGACATATGCATATTTTTTTATTATCAATTTGATATATACTTTTGATAAGTATGCAAATAAATGATTTATGATAGTAGCTTTGTTGAAATTCTTTACGGTTCTTATACTTGTGATGTGATCTATAGGCCTGATTTGGCATCACTAACCAATTAATTTAATCATCATTTCTCAAGAAACTAATGTTTTTCTATTAAAGTATTCATAAGATTTAGAAAAAAAAAAACTTATTTTTGAAAAATAAATTTTAAAAAACTCATTTTACGTTACTTGATTACAATATTAAATTTCAAATTTTAAAATTATAAAAACATTAGAATTAATAAGAATTTTAGAAATTTAAATTTATTATTAAATATAAAAAATACATAAAAATAATATAATTTTAAGATAAAATTAAACTAACAATAAATTTCAACTATAAAATTTTGACTTAGTGAATATCATTGCTTTCAAATCCGACTCAATCTTCAAATAAGTAGAGGCATATAGTTACGAATTAGAAATTCAATCGATATCAAATCGAGATTAAATTAAAAATAGTTAAATTAATAGTATATAATATAAAAAATATATATTTTGTGAACAATTTAAAAGAATAGTTTGAAATAAATTTGAATATAATAAATTTTCTTTAAAAAATTATATAAAAAATAATTTTAAAATTTTAAGATAATAATAGAATAATAAGTAATAAGAATTTTAAAAGTAATTATTATTTTTTGTGTAAATAAAAATAAGAGATATTTATAAAGTATTTCGTAATTAATGTTATCTATTAAAAATTATGATAAATTAAAATATATTAACATAAAGTAAAGAGATAATTAAATAAATTAGTATAAATAATAAGTAAACACTAATCGATAATTTTATAGAAAAATTCAAAATAATTTATCATACAAACTGATAAGATAGCTTTAATCCACTAACACAATCATTCTCTTTTACAGTGATTCAATGAGCTATGAACACGTGGCATTTCTCATTACATGATCACGATAATCTCAATGTCTATAAATAAGAGGAAAAATTTATTTATTATGAGATTTTTTTTTTTAAATCATGATCATGCTCATTTCTTAAGCTCATTAAAAACTTAATTAAAATTCTTTAAGAAATTGCTTTAGCTTAAGTATCGAGAATTTTTGTCAAGCCAAGACTTGGCCCTCATATGCTAGTTTGTTATTTTCTCTATTTTTTTATCTGTCGTTTAAAATTTTACACACGTATTAAAACACTTATTAATTAAATTCAAAATGATTTATTTAATTTTATATCCTTAATCTTATCTTAAATTAAGTTATTATATTTTAATTAAATAATATAAGAATAAAATAGGAAAAAATTGATAAATATTATTTTAAAAATTTAAAATGATAATTAAAAATATAAATAAATAAATTTCTAAAACTACAAAATAAAAAAAAAATAAAGTGAGTATTTTATGGGTCTATTAAAGACTCATCAACTCAAACATTCCCTGAAACAGGCCTTTAATTATTTGAGGAGCATTTCAAGCTAATCAAATATAGTATTAAACTCATATGTATAAAAGTTTTAAAGTCTTATATAAGACTGTTTTCTATCCTTAACCCAAACCTAATTAATGTGTGTATGACAAATTTTAACTCGATTCTTGAAATATTGGACTCGCATATTTTAACAAGATATATATTTCATTTAAATTTTCCTGAAATTTGAAATATGAACTTAGATTATTCAAATATATTAATCTGGTTAGAATATGATTTATATGATGACTTGAAATAGATTAATAAAAGATATAATTATTTTTCACAAATTAATAAAATATATATCAAATATTATGAGAGGTTGAACTTTATGGGAATATGGAGGAGTTATGAATTTTAGAGTTTGAAAATTTTAATAAATATTATATATATTTAAATTTTAAAAAAAAATTAGTTAGCCTCCTTGAAATTGAGAAAATTTGTTATAATACAATGATTATACTTTTGATTTCGCCTCTCAAAAATTAAAGTTGAAACTCTACCACTGTACATGACTTGGTTCAAAATTCTACATATAAATTAATGTGAATTTAATGTAATGATATGTTTGGGTAATATAAATTTGAGTGTTAAATTTAGATTTGAATTAAATTTTTTATATGAGTAATTAAAATTAAATAAATTTAAATTTAAACTACTTACTCAATAAAATCTAATTTAAAAAAATTAAATATTTCAAAATTCAAATTTTACTTTGTTATTTCAAATACAACTAGATTAAAATCCTCCATTTAAGAGGGATGAAAGAGTAAAATACGGACTGTTGTGGTATGTGGATTTTTATTTCACTGCCAAAGGTTGTTCCTCTTTACCACCTATTTTATATATATATATACACTTATTATCAATATTTTTAAAACCAGACTGATTAAAAAATTAATAAAAATATAGAGTCAAAAGGTCAGAGATTCAATTAAAATCAAACTAGTTAAATCTGTATACTTATATATGTATATATAATTTGATATTTATTATATATATGATGAAAATAAATATAATTTAACATTTATTATTTTTGATTAAAAATAAATAAAATTTAAAAATTTAAAAAAAATTTAAAAAAATTTAAACCGCTCCAACAAAAAAACCAATCCGGTTTAACCGATTAACCGATTTTTAAGAGATAAATTTTTTGAGACTAACTAGACCGATCTTTAATTTAAATCTTGATTTTTTTTATTCAACCAACCGATCTGATCCAATTTTGATAACCATATTTATTATTTATTTTATAAAAAAATAAAAATATATTTATTTTTCTAACAAAAAATAATAATAAGTAATGAAGCATGTGATTTTGTCTTTGTTTTCTCACATTTACCCTTTATCAGCTTTCTTCGTTAGTTACTATTTTTATTTATTTATTTATTTATAATATTTTATTTAATAGAGTATGATTAATCAAAGATAATGTATAATATCAAATTAAAAAAATAATTAACCAAAAGTTATATATAATATTAAGCTTAAAAAATTACGTTTATAATAATTATTTTGTTATATGGTTTTGAATTATTAATTTAATTTTAATTTGATATTTATATTTAAATAATTATCTAAATAATAAATTTTAAATTTCTTACACTCTCCAAATAATGAATTTACAAATTTATAAATTTTAAATAAAAAATTTAAAATATAATATTTGAAATATAATATCTAAAATTTAAATTCATACATTCATGTAATTTAAAATTATTTTTAATATATATATTTACTACATAATGTAATCATAAACGCCTATATTTGTGTGTGTGTGGAAAATGTATATATAAAAACAAAATAAGAAAAGAAAAGAAAGCGTTGATGGTGATGTTGATTTTTGTCAACATTGATGGGCTATCACACAAAAATCCTTTGTGGTTACTGATAGCCTGACTACACTGTAAGATTTGTCTTGAAAAATTTCAAATGTCAAGCATGGAACTTTGCTTATAGCAAGGGATGCAAATGAAGATTGCCGACACTGCCGTGTGCTACACATGGGAAGGTATATATGGTCATTATATTATTCAAGTTGTTTTCATTATCTTATAACTTACTTTTTTATTTTATTTTTTACTTGTTTGAGTAACTTATTTTCCTAAAACATTGAATTTTTAATATAAAATAATGTAAAATGAAAATTAAAAATAGAAATGATATCAAACAATAAGTAATAAATCAAAATTCAATTTGAAATATGTCTCTATGTATTATGAATATTATATTGTATGAATCCTACAAAGAATAGGATTAAATACATTTTAGTAGTAATAATAAAAATATTTAGCTCCAAAAAGATTAATCTAATGGGAAGAGGGAAGCAATGTTAGTAGATTGCAGAAAATATTGTTTGATATAGTAACAAAATTAGAAAATTAATTTTGAATAAGTTAAAAAAAAAATTATATAAAAATTGAATTTAAGCAAGTAAAAAAAAAAAAATTGTATAAAATACTGAATTTAAGTGGGTTAAATTAATTTTTTTTTATAAATTAATGATATTTATTTTACTGAGGCCTCCAAGTCCACTTGGACTTCCATATACCTTCATCCCAAATTTAATAAATGGTCCTGCTAAGTAATTAAAATTTTAATTCATCAAGAAATTATTAAATATGATGAAAATATATTATTTTTATTTATATAAAAATAAATTTATATATGATTGAAGTATAAAAACATCCATATAAATTTTTTTATATTCACGAAGAAAGTAATTAAGGGTTGTCCAAATCCAATCTTCAAAATGTTAATCTTAAATCTTAATTACTTCTGAGAATGCAAATTTTTAAGGCGAACACAATATGAGTCTAGTCATTAAAGTCAATTTGAGTAGGCTTAAAGTTACACCGACAACAACATGGACCATCCACTCCCTAACTTTTGAAATGTAAATTCTTTTTATGTTATTATCAAAATTTAATTATATATTAAATTTAAGTCTCTTTTTCTTAAGTAAAAAAAAAATTAGAAATATATAAAAGTTAATCTAATAATATATAACGTTTAAATATAAATTATGATACAAAAAATTTACTTTTTAAAATTTTCTAAGACTATAAATATTAAATTTTAATTTTAATTTGAGTCAAATTAAAAAAAAAAAAATTATATGAACATAAATTCTCCCTTTATTTGTTTTATAACTTTTTTTTTTTATTTTTTTATAAAAGAGACTTTAAGTCAAATTAAAAAAAAAGTTATATGAACATAAATTCTCCCTTTATTTGTTTTATAATTTTTTTTTATTAAAAAGAGACTTTAAGGCAATCGATTGAATAAGTGTATTAAATTGTATAATATGGTATTTTCTAATAACAAGTGTATATATAATCTAGGTAGGAGTGTTTATTGTTCGGTTTGGTTAATATAGAATAAATATTTTTAATTAAATTAATAAAATTAATTTTTAAATATTTCAACTCTTAATCAAATTAAATAATAATAATAATAAATATCCCAACTAAAATTATTTGAATTCGGTTTAAATAATTAGTTTGATTGATTTGATAAAAATAATAAATAAATAAAATAAAAATTAAAAAGATCACGAAATTTAATAAATATTAAAATAAAATCACATTAACAATCAATCTTATCAATACTATAAAAATAAAATTGTGCACTTAAAATTTTATAGCATTATAATAATAAAATTAGAATGAAATATCTAAAAAAAAAATCAATAATAATCAAAATAACAAAATAAAAATTCTTCAAAAAATAAAAATTTAGGTTAAATTACAATTTGTAAAGAATAAAAAGAAAATTTAAAGAGTTATGGATAAATAGACAATCAATTTAAATAAATTAGAAAACTATTAATTATAATTTTTTTTTTAAAAAGTCTCCAATAATTCTCAAACTCTTTAATTAATGTTATTTTAAATAATTTAGAGTATATATTTATAAAATAACGTAATTTTTTATCATATTATTAGTTAGATTCGATTTATTTAGATTTTTATTTTTAAACTATAACCAAACTAAAAATTTGATTTATAAAAATTTTAAAATCATAATAAATCATGAAATAATTTAAAATATAATTTTTGGTTTGCATTAAATTATTTTGAACAATTTAATTAGTTTTTGTGCAATTTTAAATATGAGTAATAGATTCATATTTAATTTTTCTCTTCCATGCTAAAGATAAAAAGTGTATTAGCTTTTTATTTTTGACTTTTGAGTAATTTTTCTTAATTTTTTGACTGATTATTTGAGGATTTCTATATAAGTTATTGTTTGAATTAAAAAAAGGAAGAACATCAATTAATTATTTTCATAATATTTGTATAGATAGTGATTAGGAGACTAAATTATACCCATAGTCTCTTAATTATTATTGATTAATACACATAATTGTCTCTAAAATTCATTTTATATTGATAATATTACAACCGTCATAGTGTAAAGCACATAAAAGTCTTTGAACTCAAATTCTATCAATTTATCTAACAAAAGTGTGACGTGGACAACATATAAGTAATTTTAATATTAAAATAAGCCATGTCAGTCTAGCTGACGATTTATTTTCTACTCTCATGCGCACAAAAAATTCCTCTCTCTTTAACCTCATCCTTTTTCCTTAAGGAAAAACAACATCTCTTGTAATCGTAGGGATGACAATGGGGCAGTGCGGAGACGGAGAAACCATCCCAATCTCCACCGTCGTCTTAGCGGAGAATCTTCATCCCCTCTCCGTTTCACATATGGGGTGAAACGGAGATAATTTAGTCTCCATCCCCATCCCCGTGGAGATTTCCTGCGAGGATCCCTTTTCCCGCTTAAATTTTATATTATTAAATTTATTTATATTTATAAAATTCATAAATAATAGCTAAAAATATGAAAAAATTTATTTAGAAAATATTAATAAATTCAAATACATAAAACATCAACCAAATATAATTAAAATATAAATATTTTAATACATCAAAAATATTCAGTAATAATTTTTAATAAAATATTAAAAATTCAGCATATATTAAAGTATGAGTATTTAAACAAATTTAATCTAATAAGTGTTTTCAATAAATTTCAACAATCTCATAAGAATTATTTTTTAAACAAATTATTCTTTATATATATATATATATATATATATTAATTAATATAATTTTATATAAAGAATAATTAAATAAATACAATAATTAACTAAATATAATAACGAATTCCCACGGAATGAAAAATATATTATCCACTTCCGTCCCGCCCCCACTAATAAGAAAAAAATATTCTCCCTCCTGTTCTCATGGAAATATAAATTAAAAAATTTTCACCCAATTCAAGACAAATATCAACGGAGTACGGAATTTCCCATTCCATTCCCGTCCCTATGTAACCCATTTCAATCCAGCTTTAGAATTCTCAATGTAACTGTAAGTATTCTTTGAAACCCATTTCGGTCCAACTGTAGAATGCATATCAAAACAAAAATAAAATCAAAGAAATTAAGCAACCCCACAAAACAAACCAAACCATTATCAATAACATGTCAAAAACAGAAAAACATTCATCTTCTTCGCTGTCGGAATTAATTTAACCAGAACAAGCTCTCCATCAATAAGAAAATCAAATGGTAATTCTCCCAGCCAAAATCCATTATATTCCCTAAAATCTCTGATTTTCAAAGAAAAACCATCATTACGGCCTAAAAAAAACACACAGAGCGACAAAAACATATACAGAGATAGGGGTTAGCTCTGTAATCGACTAGAGAAGCTCTCTGAGAGCAAAGTCTGTGAAACAAGCAAAGAGATGTGAAGAAAGAGGAGACTCAGATCAGAGATGCCCTTGTATTGGACAACAAAGAAAATTTGAGTGTTTTAAGTTGAAAGCTCCATCACAATCCAGCCAGCTGAGTGAAAGAGAGTAGATGAGAGAGAAAGGGGGAAGCATGTGAAACAGAGTGCGGGGGAGAACAAAAGAAAGAATTTTGACGGCGGTGATGTGACATATTTTAATTTAAAATAAAATAATGTGACCTTTACGTCGATCTTTCCTTTAGAGAAATAGATAAAAAAAAAAAAAAAAAGATAAAGTGTAATTTTGAGCATATTTTTAGTTTGAAGGGTATATTAATTTTAAATAATTTTTAAATATAATTTTGATTATAATATTATTAAAAAATTTAATAAATATAAATTTGATATTTTTTCTGTTGATTTTAATTTTTGAATTTTATATGAATTAAAAAATAATTAGTAAATTATAATTTAATTTTTAAAATTTTATTTATTTATAAAAAAATATTTTTTTAAATTAAATGTATAAAAAATAAAATAAATTAATAACTAAATAAAATTTAATTATTTTATTTAATTAAAATTAAAATAATTATTATTTTTAATTTAAAATTATTTTTTATTAAATTAAAATAATTAATTTTGATTTAACTATTTATTTTTCTAAAATTAAAATAAATAAAATTATTACTTTTTAATTATTTAATTTATTTTCTTATTTTATAAAATTTAAAATTTTTTTTATAAATTTAATCAAAAAATTATTTTTTTATTTTATTAAAATTAAAATAATTAAAAATAAATTATTTTTCTCTTATTTTATATATATATGATGTATTTTTAGTTATTTACTAAAATTTAATAAAAAAAAATAAATAAAATGATCAAATTTATTAACAGAATCAAAATATAAGGACTAATTGTATTTCTTTTTTCAAATACTATTATTTCTAAAATATCATCAACTTCTATTTTTTTTAATATATTTTCTTACTTTTCATTTAATAATTAAAATTAGAATATTTAAAATATATATGAATAATTTTATGTATAAAATATTCATACATAATTTTATATATTTATTTTTTGTATATTTTAATTTAAAATTAATATAAATTACTTTTTATTTAATTAAATAATTAATTTTTAAAAGTAATTTATTTTCTTATTTTTGTATATTTGATTAAATAAAATTATTTTTTGCATATTTAACAAAATATAATGATTTTTTTTAATATACAAAAAATATTTTTTAATTAATTATTCAAAAAATAAGAAAATAAATTAAATAATTAAATAAAAAGTAATTATTTTAATTAAATAAAAGTAATATTATTTATTTTGATTTTAAATTAAAATATATAAAAATAAATAAATAAAAATATAATATATGAATATTATACATAAAATTATTCATATATATTTTTCAATATTTTAATTTTAATTAAAAAAAGAAAAAGAAAATATATATATATATATATATATATATATATATATATATATATATATAAAGACGATATTTATATATGAAAATATTTAAAAAAAGAAGCGCAGTTAATTTTATATTTTAATTCCGTTAATAAATTTGGTTATTCGTCTACTTTTTTTTATTTTTCTATTAAATTTTAATAAAATGACTAAAATTGTCTCATATATATATATATATATATATATATAAGAAATATATATATATATATTAATTTTAATTGAATAAAAATATTTTTTAATTAAATATATAAAAATAATTTCCAAATATATAAAATTAGAAAATAAATTAAATAATTAAAAAGTAATTTTATTTATTTTAATTTTAGAAAAGTAAATAGTTAAATAAAAATTAATTATTTTAATTTAATAAGAAGTAATTTTAAATTAAAAATATATTTGTTTTAATTTTAATTAAATAAAATAATTAATTTTTATTTAGTTATTAATTAATTTTATTTTTTATATATTTAATTTTAAAAATATTTTTTGTAAATAAATAAAATTTTAGAGACTAAATTATAATTTGCCAATTACTTTTTAATTCTTGTGGGGTCCAGGGATGGAATTTAACTGAGAGAATAATCGTAATTGCAGATTTTAATAACGTTAAGGTCAAAATTGTATCTTGAAAAATATTAAGAGTCAATGTGCTCCTAAGGCTAAATATCATGGTCAAAATTATACCTTATCCCTTTCAGTAATTATATTTACGAATGATATATTCTGTTATAAGATCTTTGAGAATCATATTCTGTTATAAGATCTTTGAGAATCTTTTTCTATTATTGTATTTATGAATATATCTCTGAGCCTAAGTATCTAACAATATCAAAACGCCTTACCTATGAGGGATATATCATGAGACTGTGTGCACCAGTGACTCAGCCGATAGAGTCAAATTATCAAGGTCCTACCTAGAAGGGACAAAATTTCTCTAGGCATATGTCAGCGCAAGCACATATACTTTGTATGGGGATCGTATGACTCCTGCTCTGTATGGAGACTATTGGGCTCCTGTTTAGTATTTCTTAGTGTTTTAATATTTAAATAAAATATGTATTTAGTGTGTGTGTGTGTGTATATATATATATGCCATACGATATAGACATACTCTGAATTCTATATTCTGAGCTTGTTAAGCTAACTTTGATTTTCTGTACAAACCATATGGGTTATTGTTATATCTTTTTATGGATATTTCTTTTGAACCTCGATTCTGATTCTGAACCTCAAGTATGTTATATTCATAATTCATTGAGTTGAAGGCTCACCCTCTTTCTGTTGTGGTTTTCAAGCGCAAGATTGGTCGGTCTAGAGACCGATGATAGAGCGTCTTGACTTCTTTCCTCATAGAAGCTATTTGAAAGTATAGATTCTGTTCATTTTGGATATCTTTGTTATATTTTGAGATGTAATCCTCTTAAAACTCCATAATAATTGAATGACATGTAATATTTTTGGGTTATCACTTGTTCATTTTGGATAGAGGACTTCATTTGCCTTTGATCCATGGTGAACAAGTTGATTATTTTTTTTTTGGATGGTTATATCAGGATGGTATTCATATTGATGTTTGGTTATGATTTGATATTGTATATGGATATATATGTGTATGTTATTGCCATAGGATATATTGGTGTGTTCTATGGGTTTTTGGTGGCCTTACGCCTACCCTTGCTTTAGGACTGTTACATCTCTGATTTTGGGATGTGACAAAAGTGGTATCAGAGCATAAGAAAATTATGGAGTATAGGAATCTTGTTTCGTCAATATTCTGTTATCTTTTGTTGTGAATCTGCATTTTCGTCTAGTTTATATATGAATTATTTGTTTCTGTTATTAGTTCTGATATGCCTCCTAGACGAGGTCGTGGTATAGGCAGAGGATGTGGTTGTCCTAGGAGAGATATTCCTTCTGAGGTCGGATCTGTTAGTAGAATAGGGGATAATGAGGTTCCTCCAGCACCTCCATTGGATTTGGCTTAGAGATTTGAATGGTTGGAGCGAAATTATGAAATGATAGTTGAGTATATTGTCCAGCAGAGGCAACAGGCTCCTCTAGTATAGGTGGCTCCAGCCCCACCAACACTTGCAGCACCAATAACTCCTCCGGTTATTCCTCCTCAGCCACCTTTGGTTCCGTAGGTTGAGGAGGTATCTTTTGAGAAATTTCTTAAGCTTAAGCCAACAATATACAAGGGTGAGGTAGACCCTACTGAGTTTTTGGAAGAAGTGGAAGATAAAACACATATTCTAAGGGTTCCAGATAGAAGAGCTGTGGAGTTTGCGGGTCACCTTATGAAGGGTGATACCCATGATTAGTTCAAGAGAAGTATTTCTGGTTTGCTTAGAGATAATGAGGATATTACTTGGGCTCATTTCAAGGAACTTATGTTGAAGGAGTTTCTTCCAGAATTAGTTGAAAAGGCTAGAGCTTTGAACTTTGAGAGGCTTGTGTTGACTTCTGATATGTTTGTATCTGAATATGCTAAGAGGTTTAGCAATTTGAGTCTCTTGCTCGAGTGCTAGATGAGGCATTGTGGATTCATCAATCCAGGAGGGGATTGTTGACCCTATTATTCAAGATTATGTCAGTCTATGAGTTTGATTCCTTTTCCACATTGGTGGATAATGCAAGAGTTATAAAGAATAGAGAAATGGAAGCAAGGTCTGCTAGAGAACAGAAAAAGAATGCAAAGATAGGAAGCTCATCTAAATCTGATAAGGATGACAGTGGTGTGAAGAATATGAGAGTTTCTGTTTAGGTTGCACCACAGGTCCATTATGGGGGTCAGTCAAGTAGATCCCAACCGAGGCAGAATGTTTTAAGACCTACTACACATATGAGTTATGGTACCACCAGTTATTCGGTTCCTAGAGGTTCGGTCCCTCTTTGTCCCACGTATGGGAAGAAGCATTCAGGGCAATGTTATAGGGAGAGTAGTGTTTGCTTCAGATGTGGTCAGTTAGGCCACTTTATAAAGGATTGTCCCTAGAGTTCTCATAGTGATAGGTCTCAGGCTTTCTAGTATACTTTAGATGGATAGGGAAGGAGGCAGTGGTATTCAGTTTGGTAGATGGGGTACGGCTAGAGGCCAGGATGTTGGTAGGGGTTCTAGTCAGGTAGTGGGTCAGACTAAAGGGCAAGCACCGATGGCCAGAGCCAAAGGAAAAGTCTTTACTTTGACTCAGCAGGAGGCTCAGGCCTTGAACACAGTTGTGATAGGTATTGTTCCTATTCAAGCTTTGAATGCACAAGTTTTGTTTGATTAGGGTGCCAGGTATTTATTTGTTTCTTCTGTGTTTGCAAAGAAATTATCCGTGGCATATAAATTGATGGATTATGCATTAGTTGTGTCAACTCCTTTGGCGGAGGAGATAGAGGTGAGTAAGGTGTATCCTTCTTGTCTGGTTAGCCTTAGTGGCAAGAAATTGGAGGTAGATTTGGTTGAATTACCAGTGTTGGAGTTTGATGTGATTTTAGGCATGGATTGGTTATCCAAATACTTTGCTATTAATGATTTCAATAGGAAGAAGATTGTGTTTAAGACTCATTCGATAGAGGAATTTGAATTTCAAGGGGAGAGAAGTGAGTTTCCTTATAGCTTGATATCTACCATTGGGGTAAGAAGATTGTTGAGAAAGGGTTGCCAATGGTATTTGGCTTATGTCCGGGATACTCGGAAGAAAGTGAAAGGCATGGAGTAGATTCCAATAGTTAGTGAGTTTCTAGACGTATTTCCTGAAGAATTACCAAGGTTGCCACCAGACAGAGAGATAGAGTTTGGTATCAAGTTGTTACCTGGCATGAGTCCAATTTCTATTCCTCCCTATCGTATGGCACCGGTTGAGTTGAAAGAATTGAAAGTTTAGTTGCAGGATATGCTTGACAAGGGATTCATCAGACTTAGTTGTTCACCATGGGGAGCACTAGTGCTCTTTGTGAAGAAGAAAGATGGTTCTATGAGATTATGTATCGACTATAGACAGCATAATAAGGTTACCATCAGGAACAAGTATCCTTTTCCAAAGATAAATGATTTGTTTGACTAGTTACAAGGTGCTAGTCATTTCTCTAAGATAGACTTGAGGTCGGGTTATCATCAGTTGAGAATTCAGAATGAGGATGTACCAAAGACAACTTTTCAGACCAGATATAAACACTCTGAGTTCTTAGTGTTGCCATTTGGATTGACAAATGCATTAACCACATTCATAGACTTGATGAATAGGGTGTTCAGACCATTTTTGGATAAGTTTGTCATTGTATTCATTGATGACATTCTTGTATATTCTAAGAGCAAGGAAGAGCACAAAGAACATCTTCGGATTGTATTGCAGACCTTGAAGGAGCATTAGTTGTTTGCCAAGTTCTCCAAGTACGAGTTTTGGCTTGATAGTGTTTGTTTCCTTAGGCATATGATGAGTAAGGAAGGACTTTCTTAGGTTTGGCAGGGTATTATAGGAGCTTTGTACAAGATTTTTCTAAGATCACAACGCCTTTGACCAAGCTTACTCATAAGCAAGTGAAATTCCAATGGACAAATGCTTGTGAAGGGAGTTTCCACAAGTTGAAGACTTGTCTTACCACGACACCTGCTTTGGCTTTACTGTCAGGAGAATGAGGATATGCAGTGTACTGTGATGCATTGAGAGTGGGGCTTGGATATGTACTTATGCAGCATGTTTAGAGTGATAGCCTATGCTTCTAGATAATTGAGGAAGCATGAGGTGAATTACCCTATGCATAATCTTGAGTTGGCTGCAGTTGTATTCATGTTGAAGATATGGAGGCACTACCTATATGTAGAGAAGTGTGAGATCTTCACATATCATAAGAGTTTGAAGTATATCTTCCAGCAGAAGGATCTCAATCTCCGGTAGAGGAGATGAATGGAATTACTAAAACATTATGATTGTGAAATTTTATACCATCCAGGAAGGACTAATGTAGTGGCAGATGCTTTGAGTAGAAAATCTTTGGGAAGTTTAGCTCATATCCAAGTTAGTAGGAGATCTCTAGTGAGAAAGGTGCAGAGTTTTCATGATATGTGGATTAGATTAGATCTATCAAATGTGGCTGTGCTTTTGTCTTATTTTCAATTTAAACCAATACTTATTGTCAGATAAGAGAAGCGCAAGATAAGGATCCTCAGTTGGTAAAGCTAAAGAATGATGTGGGAACAGAGAGAGTTCTAGGCTTTGCCATAGTTGATGGTGTACTGAGATTGGGCAATATATTATGTGTTCCAGCTGTGGATGGATTGAGAGATGTTAAAGTATTATATTGGTGGTATGGGATGTGACAAAGGTGGTGGCTAAGTGCTTGACTTGTCAACAGGTTAATTTGAGCATTCAAAACCATATGGGTTACTATAACAGTTACCTTTGCCAGAGTGGAAATGGGAAAGGATAACTATGGATTTTGTGGTTAGGTTACCAAGAACCTCAAGTGGACATTACTCTATTTGGGTGATTGTGGATAGGTTGATAAAGTCAACTCATTTTCTGCCCGTTAAGACTACATATTCGGCTTCTCAGTATGTCCAACTATACATTGATGAGATTGTAAGGTTTCATGGTATTTCGGTATCTATTATCTTTGATAGAGGTACTCAGAACACCTTGAGATTTTGGCAGAAATTGCATGAGTCTTTGGGTACTCGTTTGGATTTCAATACGATTTTCTATCCTCAGACTGATGGACAATCAAAGAGGACCATTCAAACTTTAAAAGACATGTTGAGGATGTGCATTCTAGACTTTCAAGGGAATTGAGATAAACATCTACTTTTAATTGAGTTTGCCTATAACAACAGTTATCACTCTACGATTAAGATGGCACCATATGAGGCTTTATATGGAAGGAAGTGTAGATCTCCCATTTGTTGGAATGAGGTAGGAGAAAAATTTATTGAAGGACCTGATTTGATCCGATACACATCTAAAAAGGTACATGTTATTTAAGAAAGGTTGAGAATTGCTTTTAGTCTTCAAAAAAGTTATGTCAACCCTAAAAGAAAGGATCTTCATTTTGCCATTGGTGATAAGGTCTTTTTGAAGATATCACCAACGAAAGGTGTTATGAGATTTGGTAAGAAAAGGATGTTATCTCCAAAGTATATTGGACCTTTCAAGATTCTGGATAAGACTGGAGATGTCTCTTATCATTTGGCACTTTCGCCGAACCTAGATAGTGTGCATCTGGTGTTTCATGTATCTATGCTTCACAAGTATGTTTCAGATCCTTCACATGTGTTGCAAGCTCATCCATTGGAGCTAAATTCAGATTTGACTTATGAAGAGGTTCCTATAGCCATTGTTGATAGAATGGTTAAGAGACTTTGAAATAAGGATATATCTATGGTTAAAGTTCTTTGGAGAAATCAATCGATGGAAGAATGTACTTGGGAGAGTGAACTTAGTATGCAAACTAAGTATCCTTAACTATTTCATACTTAAGGTAAGTTTATAAATTCGAGGATGAATTTTCTATTAGGAGGGAAGAATATAATACCTTAGCTCCGTTTTGTAAGATTCTCTGAGTATTTCTCTTATTCTCATATGTTTGTAATATATGAGTATGATTTCTGACTCTACTCTACTCTGATTTATATTAATATACTATGTTTATAATGTCTTTAGGCTGTGAGATTTGATTTAGATGTTATGTTTGATTTCTGGGTTAGGTCTCGATTTCTTTTGATTAGGTCTCGATTCCTTTTGATTTGGTCTCGATTTGCTTCTGTTTGGATTAGGTCTTGACTGCTTTGAACTTGGTCTCAAACCACTTTTTCCAACAATAAACAATAATGGGGCCTCTATAAAAAAAGTCTCAGATGCTAAAATTCTTCTAAACTCGTAAAATGAGTTTTTCATATTTTCTTCTCCATTTCTTAACCTATCAACCTCCAAATCATTTCATTGATTTTTATAACATTAATTCTTGAAATTAATGCATTAATATCATAAATTAGCACTTCAAGTGGCATCAATAACCTTTTTCCAAGCTTCTCCTTTAAGCAATCCTTTTGAGAAGAATTAAGGTAAATTCTTCAAAACTCATGTTTTGATATGGATTGAGGCTTTAGGTTTCTAGATAAGTTATTTATGACTTATGGGTAGTAAGTATGAGCATTTATGGCTATTGATTACGAATTATTGGAGAATTAGGGCAACGTGATGAATAGTACTGTGAATAGTAAATTTTTCCTAAGAATTTATTTTTTTCAAAGAATGATTATTATGAGTATGGAAATTATTTCTTTAAACTTTGGAGAGTCTTTAAATGTGAGAATTTGATATGTATTATGTTGGACAAGGAAATCCTAAGTGTTGTTTTGTTAGTTGGTGTTAGGTTCGAGCTCTTGTTTGATTTTGGTAAAAAGGAGCTGGGCTTATGCTATGAATTTGTTTTGGACTCTGTTTCCTTGGAGGTGAGTTATGAACATGCATTTTAGGGATAAGCTTGATTCTTAGAAAAAAGCTTATCCAATTATATATATACAATATTATTGGAAATCATTATGTATTGAGTACATTTATGAATGTACGCCCTTTATGATTTATTTCAGTAATTATATTTAAGAATGATATATTCTATTATAAGACCTTTGAGAATTTTTTTTTTCTGTTATTGTATTTATGAATACATCTCTGAGTCTAAGTATCTAACAATATCAGAATACCTTACCTATGAGGGATATATCATAGGACTGTATGCACCAATAACTCAACTTATAGAGTCAGATCACCAGGGTCCTACTTAGAGGGGACGAAGTTTCTCTAGGGATGTGTTAGCGCAAGCATATGTACTCTGTATGGAGATCGTATGACTCCTATTATGTATGGAGACCATTAGGCTCTTGTTTAGTATTTCTTAGTGTTCTGATATATATATATATATATATATATATATATATATATATATTTGTGGGTGTGTGTGTGTGTGTGTGTGTGTGTGTGTGTGTCTATTTTTATAT
>CANXYC010422832.1:0-12763 GCA_948193065.1 Aleurites moluccanus | reverse complement strand
TTAAACAATTAATTAAAAACACCAACAATTTAATTTTAAAAACTATTTAATTATTTTTTTTTTTTTTTTTTTTTTTTTTTTTTTTTTTTTTTTTTTTTTTGTTTTACTTCATTTTTTTTTCTTGCTTCCCCACACTTATTTTACAATATAATGATGATTTTAATTTAACAAGAATAACACCTTTCTTCATAAGCTCCTTTTTTTTTTTGTGAGAACTTCAAAATTCCTCTTTTTCTTACTCAAATAATCTTTTGGTAAAAAATTTAAACTTAACATAATTATCTCACAAAAAGAGTAAAGAGATAATAAGGATGGTAACAAAAAGAAAAGAAAGTTAAAAAATTAACACAAGGCTCAAATGTGTAAACTAGAGATAAAATTAAAATAAGAGTGGATATAAATAATAAGATTAAATGAACAATGCCTAAATCATGTCTCTCTCCCAAAGTAAATTCAAAATTTCGCCTCAAAAGTTCATAAAAATATGTTCTAACATAGGTGAGGCAAATGAAAATATAAATTGTGTAGAAGCCCTCTCTGAGTAAGCATACACAATTTCAATGAAATCAATTTAATGCAAAACTAATCAAAAACACAACCTTAATGAAATAAATTTATTACCTAAGATAGTTGCTGAACCTGAAATACTTCAATAAATTATTCATAAATATCAATTATAATCTATCATTGGGCTTCATCAATTATTCAACATAAGTATATTTATTAATAAAAATAACTGAAAATAGAGACAAACTAAACTTTCCTAATACTTGCACTTGATATTGTCCTCAATATCAAAGAGAAAAACACAAAGAAAGAAATACTTACTCTTGAAGAACCCATATTTGTACATTTTAGGTGCATTCCACTTCCTTATTTTCTCTAAAACATTAAGAAATAATCTCAAACAATATGAGTGGTTAGTTAAACAAATAATAGAAAATAAAAGAAAATAAGAGATTTAAAGTTTAGAACATGAGTTGCCTCCCAAGAAGCGCTTCTTTAATGTCACTAGCTTGACTATAGATAAGTCTTTATCAAAGAGGATTATATACAAAGTATATCATCCTTATAGCTTCATAAGGATTGACCGTTGCCCAAAAGAATGAGTTAAGCCATTTTGATTTGAGCCTTCATGGAAAAAGGTTAAGACGAGATTTATTCAATATATTGCAACGAGGCTCATAATCTCCAAAAGCTTTCCAATGATCTCATTTTCTTATTTTGCACCTTCTCAAGAAATTGAGAGACGAATGTATTGCTTTAACTAAAGAATTGGTGTACATTGAAGTAATGGTGGTAGATGCAGTTTTTCTTTTTCCAACTCTTCAAATGGATTCTTGCTTTAATAAGGCTCATGTGGTATAGGAATTACCAATGGAACGGCTTGTACATAATTATCATAATCATTTTTTTATGTGTACCAAATATCTCAGAAGAGTTTCCTTTAGATGTTCTTTTTCAACTTCCTCTTCAGTCAACTCTTCAAGGAAAGCTATTATGTAGATACTATCCATGAGAGAAGGATATTTGAAAGTCTTACTCAAATTAAGTTCAGCATCGTCATTTTTGTCTTGCTTGCTTGAAGTATCTATTAGATCAATTACTTCTTGTCCATCACTCAAAGAAATAGCTATATATTATTCCTTAAAGTTCATTTCAATTTGTCTAGGCCAATAACCTTAGATTCTTGCATTCAACGAGTTAGTCAATTGCCCAATTTGCATCTCTAACTTCTCTTTAGACTCTTCCTCTAGCTCTTCAATTATCTTTCCACCTCTCGAGACGATAGCATTAACTTTCTCTCTTGGGTTTTTCTCATTATTGCTAGGTAAAGAACCCTAACTCCTATTAGATACAATATTTGACAATTGACCCATATGTACTTCTAGATTTTTAATTGTTGATGCCTAATTTTGAAGTGTAGAGTCAGTCCTGTTCATGAACTCATATGTCAATTTGGCCAAACTTAACATAATATCCTTAAGATTTGACTTCTTCTTCTGGGGTGGTTCATGGTATTGAGTAGCTTGAACATCAAATTGATAATGATACCATGAATTGTTGCTTTGATAGCATTGATTCTCCCATGAAAAATTTGAATGATCACTCCACCTTGAGTTGTATGTATTGGAATATAGATAATTCTCGTGCCTACTATAATTAGGAGAAAATTGTGTTTGTTCTATATATTGGCACTCAAAATTTAAGTGATTATCTCCAACAAATTACAACTCAAAGATGGCTAGCTTTCTTGTTGTAGTGCATCTCATAGATGTGTATTCCAATGATGATTTCCTTGGGAATCAAGTTGATAAGGATAGTTTGAATAAAAGTTTTGATTTCCTTGATTCCACCATGACCGATTTTGATGATTTCTCCACCATTGATCATCATTCCATTTTTTTATCTATAAAATAACAAACACACAATATATATATATATATATATATATATAACATTTCTAAATTAATAGAATAAATTAATTTTAATGATATTATCAATGTCTCCTTCCTTAACAATGGCACCACAAACTTATTGTGTAAAAACCTACAAGTATAGAAATCGTGAAGCAAGTAATAGTAGTGAGTAGGGTATCGTTCCCACGAAAAAGGAATAAATAGGTACTAAATATTAATTTAGTCTATTATTTAGAAAATTGATTAAAGAAATTAAGATTTAAAATAAACTAAATTTATATAATTAAATTCAATATGTATAAAAGGTTTAGGATTTAGATTTCATCAATTAACTACCTATAACTTCTCTATAATTTTCTTAACATGTTTAATTTATTAGAATTAATGATTAAATTTCTCTAAATTATGTAAAGTTCTCTCTCATGGTAAGTTATAAATATTTATACTAACTTTAAGTTTACTCTTTTGATTTTAAGCAATCAACATAAATTCATTAAGTTCTTTGAAATACCCTTTTAATGATCACAAAAGAGTATTCTTAGCTCTAAGCAACATATTTCCTAAGTCTAATGTCTTAATGAACTAGTATTATGCTTACACTCTCGTTCCTTCATACAATATCTTAAACACATAAATAGTGATCAATTATTCATAAGAATTAATTAAGCCCTAAAAAAATAGATTAATTTCAATTAATTAACCAATTAATTAAATATAAATAATCATAGGTAAAATCAATGGATTACATCTAAATCTTAGAGAATGAGTTTAGTTTCACATATTTAAAAATATAATTGCAAACTTTATTGAAATAAAATAAGAGTTCAACATGCTATTACCATGAAAAATTAAAAACAAATAGAGCTAAGAAATAAACTCTTCTTTATTGTAAAATTCAATACTAGTTGCTAGCTTCTACCATTTGAAGTGTTTTCTTACTCCTCTTGATGTTTTTCTTCTCTAGTCTCCTTAGAGAATCTTCTACACTTGAAAAATGAGGCTTCTAATTATTAAATACCTAATTTATGTTTTATTCCTCTAAAAATCGGATCACTAACCAAAAATCGGGTCGATTGGGGCCAAAAACTGAGTACCGGTTTTTGATTATGTATCTCCGGATTAATTTTTTGGGTAAAAATCGGATTGCTTGACCAAAAATCGGGTTGAATCTCTCCAAAAACCGAGTATCGATTTTGGAGAGCAAATTTTTTTCAAATTTATTCGATTTTTGAACCAAATATTCTCATATCTTCAATTTAACTTCAAACTTCAAAATTTAACAAAATCAAATTAAATTTTTATAAAATAAAATAAAATAAAATAAAATTATAACAAAATATCTTTAAATTAACTAACAAATATCATTAAGATAAACACACATCAAATATATATGGATATAGTTTTAATACCAAAATAATTTATCCAACTCTACTATTTGACTAAACATGTTTCATAATTCAGTAAATTGTTGTTGATTTGAGTCTTTTAATTGTTTAATATGGATAAAATTGATATATTTAAATTTTGTGGAATATATATATATATATAGTATGAGTAAAAAGTTATTGAGGTCAAAATTCAATAAATGACATGATTTAAGTTTTACAAAATGAATTTAAAATTAGTTTTTGATAAAATCATGTCAGCGATTTTTAAATTTTCGTGTCAAGTTATATTGAACAAAGTGAATCCTAATTGGAGTTCACCATAGAAATCAAAATATTATTTTGGTGGAACAGAGAAAGAGAAAGAGAAAGAGAAAGTGATTCAGTTCTTAAGTAGTAACGATAATGACAATTTTATCCTTGCTCATGTGAATGAGCTATTAAAATCCAAAATAGAAAATGACAGCTCGTGACAACTAAGCTAATATTGAACTAACTAACTAACTAAGCTGACTAGGATTACTAACTAAACAGAACTACTAACTAAAACAAAACAGAAATAGAAAATACAACAGAAACATAAAATACATTTTGATAACCTATATCCCCCTCAAGTTGGAGTTTGGTTTGATAAACACAAGCCCATTATAGATAACAAAAAATGAAATTGTTTAGAGAAAAAAGTCTTTGATGACAATATCAGCAAGCTGCTGTTTAGTATTCATATGAGTGAGAGAAATAAAACCTTTCTTGTACTTGTTCCTCATGATATGACAATCTATCCTTAAATGCTTTGTCCATTCATGAAACACTAGATTGTAAGTGATGTGGATTGATGCTTGGTTATCACATGAAAAATTGACAGGAAGCAACAAAGGCAACTGAAATTTTTGGAGTCAACATTCACACACAGTTGATGCCAAACTTCTATATACTTCTTCAGCAGAAGTTTTGGAGACAAATGTTTGCTTCTTTGTTTTCCAATAAACAAGAGAAGATCCTAAGAAAAGGTGATAACTAGACACAAATTTTCTTGTCAAGAACATGCAGCCCAATCTGCATCTTAGTAGGCTGACAATTTGAAGGATGAATGAGTAAGAAAATAAAGACCATGGAAAGGACATCCCTGAGATACCTAACAAGATATAAAATAGCTTCCCATTGTGAAAGCAATGGTGCACTCAAGAATTGGCTCAATTGTTGAGTTGCAAATGTGATATTTGGTCTTGTGATTAGTATGATTTAGTTGTTCTAGTAAAGAGTGATGTTGGTCTTCAATAGGTGAATTGTTTGTGACAACATAATCAAATAATTGGGACTCAGATAATTGTATCTCAATAGAATTTGGTGAGAAAGAAGTTGAAGTAGAACCATTTGATGGAGGGATATCAAAAAGAAACATTAGGATCAATATTAATAAAAATAGCAAGTAAAAAAAAAAAAATTCATTATAACAAGAAGTAAGATTACCAGGATCATTCTTAAAAGGGAAATTTGTTTATGAAAAACTACATCTTTGGAAGCATAAAATCACTTTTGAATCTATATCATATACCTTATAAGCTTTTTAACCAGTCATGTAACCTAAAAACATAAGTTTGTAAGCTCTTTTATCAAAATTTTCTTTTGATGGTTTGGTATTTGTTGCATAACATAAGCATCCAAAAGTCCTTAAGTTACTATAATTTGGTTTCTTTTGAAAAATAATTTCAAAAGAGATTTACCAAGAAAGAATGAAAGTCGAAAGTTTGTTAATAATATAGGTAGCAATCAATATGGATTCCACCCAAAATTTTTTTTGGCAAATATTAATAAAACATCAAACCCTAGCCACTTTTAATAGGTGTTTGTATTTTCTTTCAACCACACCATTCTCTTGTGGCATGTATGGACAAGTCCTTTGGTGTAAAGTACCATTTTCTACAAAGAAATACTAAATTTGATGATTGACAAATTCAGTTCCATTATTACTCCTAAAATTTTAATGTGGTATTAAACTAATTCTTCAGCATTGCTACAAATTGTTTGAGGAAACTAAAGGTTTGCATCTTGTCTTTCATTTAATAAGTCCAAGTGCATCTGTTATAATCATTTACAAGACATAGTGACACCCTTTTATTAAAGTTAAGCTATAAGGTTCCCATAAGTTAATAAGAACTAGTTGAAAAGGTTGAGAACTGTGAATTTGACTTATGGGAAAAGGTAATATGTGTTACTTTACCAAAGGATAGACATCACAAACTTATTTTGATTGTTGAATCATGTAAAAAGGGGAAGGTAAATGAGCAAGTTTAACATGAAATGTATGCCCTAGTTTGGAATATAAGAGTACAAAAGGAAGGAAACTGAGTATTTTTATTTATGGTAGCTATACAAAGGATATGAGCCTCTATTTTGACAATATTAATAATAATAGACTCTTTATAGGTATACTTGGTAGTGGTATTTATAGATAAACTATTTTTGTCAAGGATATGGAGTTTACATGTACTTTTCCAATTGCCAGTACTTGTTCAGTATAGGTTCTGAAAAGAATAGTGTGAATCCTAAAAAATGATTCTTATTTTTATGGTTTGTGTTAATTTGTTAACAGATAACAAAATTGAGTATATGCAAGACTAGTTTCAAGGTTAAGGTGTTAGTATTATGAGCCTTGCGAGCCATGTATCTTTATACATATTTATATAATTGAATTCCTATTGGCAATATATTTGTATTCTTCATTCATATTGGCTTTACATTTATGTTGAGGATATTGTCCTTAAGCACTTGTTAGATGAACGATTCTCGTTTGAGGAGAATGAGGTGACAGTTCAATATAGTACAAGTATTTTAAAGTATTCATGGCTATTGGACTCTTAGCTTGGGCCATACTAGTTCCAGAAAGACCATCACATCAGCTTATCTTCCTAGTTAGTACAAGTCAATAATGGTATAGAAGTGGTGAGTTATAATCTGCTTAACTGGATGTTAGGATAAACATTGGATACTTATTGGATGAGTGATTGAACTGTGATGTTGGATGATGATGATATGAGATTTACTGCTAATCAATCATTTGTCATCCAGATCATGATAGTGCATATAGTCCTTTGACTTGAGGTGATGCACGTCTCATATATAGGTGATTAAGGTTTATTACTACTTACATGACGGAGCTATCCAGGCATCGACATATGACATGTGGTGGCCTTAGCTAGTTATATACTGAGCCATGTGATTGACCAAGAAAGGATTTGTTCCTCCAAGTAAACGAAGTTTAGATCCTATGCCATCAGATTCTTCTTGATATGAAATCTTTGGCCAAAGTTTTTTCATCAAGAATTGAGTCGTGATATGGACATAACATCTCGCTATTAAGGTTTAACTAATCCATGACCCTAGCTAAGATTGAGATCTTGGACTAAAGGATTGGAGTGTACAATAATTATGATCAATAGATTCATTGAATGTAGACTACCTTCTTTATATTCATATTTAGTTGGGTAATCATGACACCTATTGCTAGGGGGTCAACCATGATTTATGGGAACTAATCATGAACAATGATTCTTTTGATTGGTTGAGAAAGCTTTCTTGTGATATTTTGGATAATATCATCTCCTATTCCCAATAAAAAATGAACCTAGAAAGTCACACAACATAAATGTTATGTTTTCGACTAAGTTATCTCAGTTATAGAGGTAATTTTATAAAACTGGCTATTAAGTTAACACGGTTGCTAACATAACCATTTGCTCGATTCCGAAATATTGAGGTTCATTGATTTAACCTAGTTTGTACGAGTTGTAAAATAGAAGGACTAAATCGGATGACTAGTTGTTCATATGATGGTTTTGGGCCGAATGCTTTGATGGATCAAATTGTCTATTTGGCTTTGTCCATTTATGTGGGGCCCATCTATATTAGATAATGGACTTGGGCTAATGGGCTTTTGGTGGAGAAATCCACTAAGCTATTAGCCAAGCCAAAGTTAAGCCAAAGCTTGATTTTGGCTTAAGCTTTCTAAGCCATGCAAAATCACAAGGCTTAATAGGAGACAAGCCTTAAAAGCCATGTCATATTACATCTCTCTTTGTCTTCCATTATCTCCATTTGGTGGAGATTGTGAGTGGATATATAAAGGAATTGTGAAGAAGTGACCGACCACTTTTGCATGAGATTTGAGAGAGCAAAATCATTTTTGTATCTTTCATTTCCTTAGAAAAATTTCCAAGAGCTAAAAAGACTAAGAACTCTTATCTTCTGCTTCTTCATTCCTTCTTGGTTTCCTTTTCAAGCAAGGTAAGGTTTGCTTGATAAAAGAAAGACACTATATGAACAACTTGTATATCTTGAATACATTTTTTTGTGGGGTTCTTGATGGATTGGACTTGACAAAAGAGAACCACCTAGAAAGAAGATCTAAGTTTTGAGAAGGATTCCAAGTTGAGAGCAAGCATTTGTACACAATCTAGAGATACTATATTTGGAGTGTTCAATATTAACTTTGGTAGTTTTTCTTCACTGTTCAAGAGGTAATATTTTATATTGTTTAAGCATGATGTGTTTTGGCTATAAAATGATTGATCCTTGCTATGTTTAAGTAGACATGCATATATGTAAAAATTTAATTTACTTCCATTGCGATTTTGTCTCTTAAAGACACGATTTGCTTGCGTACATAAGGTTGAATGTAAAACTAATGTTCCTATGTTGTCTACTATTCTTGTGGATTTATCTGGTAGATAAACTTTGGTAGGTGTATGGGGTTTAAAAATATAAGTAAGCACACTGATATGAAAACACATATAGTTTGATGCTCCTGAGTCCACTATCCAAGCATCCCTATTACTATAATCAAAACAATGTAAGGAAATAAGATGGAGTGTACGTGCATAGCTAACATAATTGCATATGCTCCTTCATCAACCAAAGTCTTGCCTTTCAAGTACCTTTAAATCTGCCTCTAGACAACTGATGAAATATTAGTAGTAAGATCCTTTTGCATAATTTGCTCCTGATTGACTGCAATTTCTTCAAGTGGATTATCACTGACTTGTGCTGCAAACCTGTATTGTGGCCTTTCTTTCTACCTGTTACTCTCTTCAGTTCCCTTTTGACTCTTCATTTCTTCATACCATTCAGGATATCCATGCAATTTGAAGCATTTACCCTTACCATGTTCAAGTATATTACAATACTCACAATACCTATATGTCTTCTTTGTATTGTCTCTATTATACTCCTATATTTCTCTAATACACTGTCCTATTATTTTTTTTTTTTACTGCCTCTCCCATAATTTTTTTTATGTGTTCCTAAGGTTTAATAAACAAAGCACTTCTAGGATTTTTGTAACATGTGCACCTTTCTCTGCTTCACAACTCTTAGCACCATAAAGTAAACCTTATGTATACTAGGTAAATGATCCATGGTCAGAATATGGTTTCTGACATGATCATAATGCTTATTTAGTCCCATAAAAAATTGCATTAATCTATTCAAGCATTCTATCTCTGCTACTCCTCTAGCAGCTCCATAGTTACCCACAAGAAAAGGCATGAGACATATCAACTCATCCCACAGTTTCTTTAACTTTGTATAGTACATAGATACATTCATGCTACCCTGTGAGATAGAGCTAATCTCGCTCTGGATTTGATAGATCAAAGGCCCATTACTGTTACCAAACCTTTATTCTATCTCATCCCACAATTATTTTGCATTACTAGCATATAAAAATGCATCAGCTAGGTCCTTCATTATCGAATTTAAAATCCACATCATGTTGTCAACCTTCTGTCAACTCTCAAATCTCTCAGAATCCTCACTAGGCATTTCATATTTCCTATCAATAAATCTTATTTCATCTTAGCTCTCAGTGCTATCTTCATAGACCTACTCCATGATAAGAAATTGTTACCTGTCAAAAGAGCGCTCACTAACACCATTTCAGGATGGTTAGAGCTCTGAAGCATCAAAGGGTCACCAGGTATGTTTTCAGTATTTCAATTATCTCCATTTCTTACCCTCTGATTTGCACCTTCTTCTACAGCTTGTGGATCCATCAGGAATACACTCAAACAACTAAAGAAAAAAACTTCAATTTCTAAGAATAGAACAACACCACATATTAATCAAGCAAAGCTTGCTTTGATATATACCTTGAACAATGTGAACCCTAATTGGTGTTCACCATAGAAATCAAAATATTATTTCAGCAGAATAGAAAGGTAAAGTGATTATGTTATCTAGTAAAGTAGTTACAATAATGACCATCTGCCCTTGCTCATGTGAATGAGCTATTAAAATACAAAACAGAAAATGACAGCTCATCACAACTAAGCTAATATTGAACAAACTAAGCTGACTAAGATTATTAACTAAACAGAACTACGTACTAACAAAAACAGAACAAAAAAATAAAATACAACAGAAACAGAAATACATTTCGATAATTTATATATATTAAGCCACATGGAATTTTTTTACGTCATTATATTATAAAATATTTTTTAATTGGCCCATATATAATAAATTTGACGTCCATATATAACAAAATTGACATATATATATATATATATATATATATATATATATATATATATATATATATATATTTTTTTAAATTTAATAAAATAATAATAATAATTTATATATTAAAATGTTTTAAAAAAATACAAACTAAATAAAAAAAAATATAATTTACGCGGACTCACGACTAGTTAAATACCTAATACTCGATCAATCAATTACGTGGTCGTTATCTTCCCATGTAAGCTACAAGAAAAACATATTTTAGCGGCAAAAGTTAATATCACTAATTGCTAACTTATTAGCGACTGATAGTTAGGGATTATGATCAACCACAAAATAGCAACGAAAATAACAATGAATGTGCTCTGCCGGCAAATTTATGGTGCAAAATTTCGGCCCTGGAATTTAGCAAGCAAAGGTATGTATATATATATATATATATATATATGAGACAATATTTTACTAAGCTCTATTTTACAATTGTTTACTTTCCATATCAATAATTTAAACTTGAAATAACAAATGAATTTGAGATCTATAAAAATAAAAATAAAAATAAATCTTAATATTACATAAGAAATAGGGTATTAGCTAGTAATTTTTTAAAATATAAAAAATATAAAATATAAATGAATAATTAAATTAAGTCAATCTTAATTGATTTTCTACTTGTATTTATTATTCATCCTCTCTAAACGAACATGAGAACGTTGTTTCAATCCATAAAGTTGCTCTTCCCACACTTCCTTGGGAAAATTTTTTCTTCTTTCTTCGTCAATTCGAACTTCGAAGCCAAACCCTAGACCTAAACCTATCTCATAATCATAAATTTTACGTGAAATTGGGTCAGAAAGTGTCTCATAAGCCTCTCGAAGCTCAATGAATCGCTTTGTGGACTCTTCTTTCACCGATGGAGGACAAACGTCCGGGTGAAATTGAAGAACCATGTTCCTATAAGCCTTCTTGATCTCACCAAGCTCTACATTTTGTGATTCAAGAGAAAGAACTTGGTAGAAGTTAGCTCTTGCTAATTCATTAGCTCTGCATGTAATTATGACCTTTATGACTTTTTTGGCCATTTGCCTTGTACTTGTTTTGCGTAGCATTTTTGGAACCATTTTCTGATGATTCATTTGCAAGAATGTCTCCATATGAATAAATTTTAGAGAGACAAAGAAAGAGAAAAGAGAGAGATGAAGTGTTATTGAGTTGTAAGAGGAAGAAACTAAAGGTGTTGATATATAAGAATAGTGTATGCTAATTCACTTTTTTCAATTATTAGGTAAAATTGAAATGTTTGAATGTAATTTTGGCATGAAGTTATGGTCTTTGTCTTTTTGAAGTTTAATTTGCCTTCCTGTTGTTGAGTGCTTATGTACAGTAACTTTTAATTTATCGTCATTAATTTTGTATCTTATACATTTGTTTGTTCTCACAAATTACAGATTCCTTGTACGATTTTTGCAATGATCATTGGAAGTAACAAATAACAGAAACGACAATTTTTTTGCATGAATGTTATAATTAATTATTTCCATAAAAATATAGTGGGAAAGGGAAATGAAGGAAAGGGATCCGAAAGCCTTGGTTACCCAGTTAGCCTTAGTTGAGTTGGCTCCTAATTACATTTCCTTTAGATATTGGATTAAGCGATTGGTGTAACTCTTTGCTTCCTATATTAAATATCAAATTGGATTCCAACTTGATATCTCTTGACAATTTTTTTAGATTTGTAAATATCTCTCCTTATGGAACATATATAGGTTATTAATATTATTATTAATTCTATTTTGATTGAGATTCCAACTCAATATTGTTGGGATAACGCAGCGGGATAAATCACTATTATAGTGTATGAATAATTGTACAAAAATTATACCAAGAATAATTCCCAAGAAAGATTGGAGGAGTCACAATCGGTCTCACTTAAAACCCAATCTCCTTAGACAGAATTATATCTCGAATAATTAATTGCACAATATATCATAACTATTTTAGTGAAAAAATATAATACTGCAGAAAATAATAAATAAATGACACAACAAATTTAACGTGATTCACCCCTTTAATTGGGCTACGTCCACGGGCAAGTTTCAGATAAATCTTCCACTAATAAAATTAGTAGGTACACAGAGAGAGTCTTCCCTAGAATAACACTAGAGGAATAATACAATAATTTGAGATATATCCAAAATAGTAGCACTCAAAGTATTTCCCAAAAATACCCAAAATAAAATTCTCTCACTATTTTGTCACTCACAATTTTAGAAATTATTTCCTAAAAAAAAATCACTCAAGATTTTTTTTTTTCTTTAGAGCTTTTGCTCTAGCTCACCACTCTCTCCCTTTCACTCTTATCACCCTTTGCTTTGCCCTTTCCTTGCCTTGTTTTTGCCTTGCCTTTGCATGGCTATTTATAGCCATGTAAAGAGCAAAACT
>CANXYC010422823.1:0-24142 GCA_948193065.1 Aleurites moluccanus | reverse complement strand
TGGAAAAATATATGTTATGATTGATATGATCCTGTGGGTATTGTTAATACAATTGATTGAGAATATATGACAGGTTGTGATTGATAATGAATGAATAGAGATTGTATACATTGTATTGATAGGACTGATATTGGGTTCTACGGGTGCCGGTCGCCATTGGCATTTCCCGTGCCCTAGGACCGTCGCGGGTCACGAGAGCGGGTCGTGACAATAGTGCTTGGACAACCAGTCCATGCCCAAAATCACATCAAATTCCAACATAGGCAATTCAATTAAATCTATATTCAAGGTCTTGCCACCTATACTAACCACACATAAGGGATAAAAGTTTTGAACTTCAATCTCTTCCTCTAAAGGAGTAGAACCAATCAACACAGTTTCAAGCAACTCACAGGGCACATAGAATTTCTTAGCAAAATATGATGACACAAAAGAATGCATAGCTCCTGAATCAAACAACACTATAGCATTCAAAGCTTGGATCGAAAGAATACTTTTAACAACCATGTTAGATGTTTGGGCCTCATGCTGTACTAAAGCAAAAACTATGCCTCTGCCTCTGCCTCTACCCATGGGAATTGACCACGAAGCTTGAGCCACATGCTGACTTGACCCTCTGCCAACCTCTAAAGTCCTGCCTAAAATGCCTCGGCCTGCATCTAGCTGTTGACTGTCACTCCTCTCCCTATTCATCTAAACTGTGGTATGAGAAGCTTGAGGTCTACCTCCAAAGGATGGTTGTGGACAATTCTTGAGTGACCTTGTTGTCCACACCGAGAGCATGCTCCTATCGCATAATGACAAGGGCCATTATGAAATTTACCATATGTAGAACACAAATGTCTAGGAGTCCTAGATGGTGCAAAGCTAGCTGAACCATGGCTCATATGAGAAGTGGGTCCAGGGGTAGTCCGACTTTGCTGTGGTCTCTCTGAAGGTCCTTTATACCCACCCCTAGAAGCTGACTGATGAGTCACTCCTATACTTTTCATCCCACTTTCTTGTTTAAAAGAACTGCTTGCTTTAAATTTCTTCTTCTTAGCTCTTTCAAATCTAGCTTCCATCTCTCTATTCTCAATTACTCTAGCCTTGTCCACTAGCTTAGAGTAAGAGTCAAACTCAAGAGCAGCTAGGAGTTTAAATAGTGAAGCCACTAATCCTTTGCAAAACCTTTGAATCCGTGCCGCTTCTGTAGGCACCAAAGCTGGAGCAAATTTGCTTAACTGACTGAACTTCCTGGCATACTCTGAAACACTCATACCAGGCGTCTAAACCAATCTTTCAAACTCTATAGATTTAGCTTCTCTTACGCTCTCTGGAAGAAATTCATTTAGCACTAATTCCTTGAATCTCTCCCAAGAAAGATCTTCCTCTCCCTGAAGCATACCAGAAATACTTCTCTTAAACCAATCCTTAGCCTCAGTTTTCATCAAATAGCCCACAAACTCTATAGCTCTTCTATCGAGAATCCGCAGAATCTGTACTTTCTCTTCGATTTCTTCTTGGAAATCTATAGGATCCACCTCACCTCTATACTCTGAGGGCTTAAGCTTAAGAAACCTCTTGAATGATACTTCTTCCACTTGACGTACAACGGGTGGTGGAACTACTGGAGGAATAGGAATCTCTGGAGCCTGTACTGGAGGTACCTGTTGTTGTCTTTGCTCAGTAATGAACTCAGCTATCATTGTATAGTTCCTTTGCAGTTGTTCTAATCGTTGAGCCATATTAGCCACATCTATTGGTGGCACAGGAGGAACCTCATCTCCTCCATTTCCATCGACAAAACCTACTTCAAAAGGCAAATCTCGCCTAGGACGACCTCGACCTCTACCACGTCGTGGAGGCATCTCGATACTGATAAGAGAAACAAGGCAAACTTAGACTCAAAACACAAGATTAGCACAGATCTATACCAAAAGAATACACAACATTGACGTGACATGAATCATATGCTCCGTAGTTATCTTAATCAACACTTATACTGGGGCTCATGCACATCTATCTATCTTCTATCTTAAGGATTATAAACCTATAACTCTGATACCATATTTGTCACACCCCAACTCTAGTGGTGCGATGGTCCTAGGGCAAGGGTAGGCTTAAGGTCACCATAAACCCGTAGAACACTCATATTTTGGATCTCATATACAATATATATCCACATCATATATAGTTATCATTGTAAATACTCAGTTATATGATTCATATAATCACCATTCATACATTTACATTCATCATCATATGATTTCCTCTTATTCCTTACCGATCAAAAGATACGTCCCACATCAATAAGGAACAAGGGCAGCCCATATTGTAACAATTCAGACATCAAAATAATATCATCCTCAACATCTAACTACGGAGCTCTAGAGTATACTCCTCATACATATAATACCATAATACAATTTAATGAATATATATCAAAATAATTACATAGAGTTTTCTTGAAGGAATGAATCAAGAAGCTTTGTCTTCTATATTAGCTCCCTCTCGAGCTACACTATCACCTGAAATCCACAGAAGAGGAGTGAGCCTTCAACTCAGTAAGGTATGAATATGTAAAATAAAGGTCAAGCCAAAGGAACATGGATATGAGAATATCATAAGGTTATGCTTACAAGAACATAAGTGCTCATAATCAAATAGTACTGTCAAATCATATGATAGAACTACAGAGTGCATCAGTAGTCCTTGCTACCTTATCGCAAAACATATGCTTGGCCAGGCATATGCCTAGAGCTCATGGTCCCCTCTAGGTGGAATGCTGATAAAAACCCTATCAGCTAGGTTCCCAAAGTGCAAAATGGACCAATGAATTTACTCTCATTGGGAAGAGTGTTCTATACATATACATATCATAGGTCATATAGCTTGAATTTCACAAGAATCATATTGGTCATAAGACCATCAACATATAAACATGAATTCATTCAAGTTAACAAAAAGGTTTCATATGAGCTTGGTCCAAGGAAGAATGACCAAGTCATTTACAACATATAAGTGATTACATGGAACAAATTATCATTTGTTTGAGAACATCATGGGAATTTCATTTAATAGGTTAATAATAATACAATATTTCATAACATGAGAATCATATATATGAACACTATGAGGGGTTGAACAATCAATTTCAAAAACAATATGCATATGTAATGTTCATACTTACCTCAAAACAATTTATCTTTGTATTTTCCTCAATTACTTGTACATTAAATAATCTCCTTTATTTCCTTGAATGTTCTTCTCCTATGACAATTTTTTCAAACACTCAAAATTAGAGTTTCCTCAATTAATAGTACATAATATGGTTCCTTATAATTTTAACCATCTTATAGTCTCTATTATTATTTCATAACATTAATTTAATTCCTCTCTTAAAGAAAATCTGAAAATTAAGAACATACTTACTATTCACGTCACTATTCATCAAAGTTCATAAATTCTAGTATCTTCCATAATAACCAAAATTAATAGCCTTGAATACTCATAATATGTTTTATACAACTCATAAACATTTATTCTAACTACCAAAAATCTTAATCTAAAAAGAAAATAAAGTTTGGAGAAAATCACCTTATTTTTTCAAAATGAGTTCTTAGAGGATCTGAACTTGAAAACGATGATCAAAACCTTTGAATGCGATAATCTAATGATTTAATACATTAATTCTGATAATTATTGCATTAGAAAACAAGTGGAACAGATCAAAGAGAGATAGGAGAAGAAATGAGGAAGAAAGAAAGAAAGAAAAGAAGGAAGTTATCATGAGAAATAGCTATTGTTTCTCTTTTAAATAAGCTACTGCCTCACTAATACCCACTTCACCAAATTTCCACTTCACCATTTCCACTTCGCCAACTTCCACATCGCCAATCCCACTTTGCTAATCTCACTTCACCAAATCCCACTTCGCTAATCTCACTTTGCCAAATCCCACTTCGCTAAATCCCACTTCGGCAAATCCCATTTCGTTAATCTCACTTCGCCAAATCACACTTCAGCAAATCTCACTTTGCAAATCTCACTTTGACAAATCTCACTTCGGCAAATCCCACTTCGCAAATCTCACTTCGCTAAATCCCACTTCGCCAAATTCCACTTCTCCAAATCCCACTTCGCAAATCTCACTTTGCTAAATCCCACTTCGGTAAATCTCACTTCGCCAAATCCCACTTCGGCACATCCCACTTCGCAAATCTCACTTCTCCACCTCGATCAGCCTTTGTCCCTCTCGAAGTTAAGAAGCCAGCTCGCACTAAACTAGCTCGCAAATGAGCTACAAATATCCAAACTCTCCATTCTTTTTTTCACTTAACATAAATACTTAGGGGTCCAACATATCTAAAATTCAAGTCAAAAGGAGATCTACACAATTTATGGTGAATTTCTAAATTTCACCCTGACTTTACTCTCCAAGTACTATCCGAGCAGATCTGATCAATTTAGAGTTCTCTGGAGCTAAAATTATTCAATCTCCTTAAAATTTTACAGCCATCTATATAACACATAAATGAACATTTTTCATGTTTACACTTTTGACTCACTCTACCTCTAACATTCTCAGAATAAATAAATATTCTCAGACTTTCTGCAGGAAATAGCGAACTAGACAAGTTCTGGTCGAGGAAGCATATCTCCTTACACACACAAAATTTTACAAAACAATTCTACAGACCTAAAGATAAGATATAAATTTACAATTCTTATGTTTTACACTTTTCCAAATTATTCCTTTAAAATCATGAAAACTGACTCACTAGATCTTTCCTGAATATAGATTCTAAAATTCTCAAAATACTAATCTATTCACAATCATCTCAATAACATGCATATATAAAAAAAAATTCAGTTATTACAAAACTACTACTTAATTTAGTTTAATCATAGAACTACTAAAGATCACAAAAATAAAGAAGTATAGATTAATTACATGACAAAAGAAACTCGGTTCCTCTGCAGAAAAAGAAAGTCTCAGGAACTGTTTCCGACTAATCCTGACCTAAAAAAATTTTAAATTACTAAAAGAATGAGTTTTATAACTCAGTGAGTTATAAACACATTATTATATATAAAGGTTAGGTAAATAATAAATAATTCACCAAATGTTCATATCAAAGGTAACAAGTAGCAATATATATAAAAAAAATTAAAGGAAAGTTAGGTCACATAAATCAATGAATAAGTAAAATAAAGAAAAATAAACATAATAGATATAGGGTCTCCTGCTCGTATAACTCATTAGCTACATTTATAGTAGCTCAACTCATATAATAACATAAGGTTGATCAAATATTATGGCTAGAATTTAACCATTCCTAACTAGGGTTAACAATTTATTCAATATGCACATCGCCGATATTTTTAACCCATTACCCCGTCGGAAGGTAATTTTATCATGTATTGAGGTATAATATACAATAAAGACCAAAATATTAATAGGTTCACATAAAGTGTCAATGGCATATGGAAAATCAAAATTAAATCAATCAATATTTCAATGGTCATCTTTGGTTTCAATAAAATATAACAACATTAATGTAAGAAATTTCAAAGATAAATTTTCAATATAAATTTGAGTCAATGGCACATGGTTAAGCTAGGTTTAATTTTTATTGAAGTCCAAATATTAAATGGTAAGGAACATTAAGTTAAACATTTGGTAAATTGAAAATTAGTTTCTTTGAGGCATTTCATCAAACACATTATAGGCATAATATTTGGTTCATTAGTTAAGGTTTGGTGGCACATACAAGTTAGCCCAATTAACACATATCAAGCTCACATCACAAGGATTATATTAACAATTCAAATCAAGCAAGAATCAACGATAGTTTAGATTGAAGAAGAAACAAAAATCCAAGGGAGGGATTCAACCATTATAGGGAAATTGGGAGGACAAATTTTTAAATTCAACCAAGGATTTAAATGAGCATAATATTGTATTTATAACTCACCTAATAGCTTAATTGTATCAAAATCACTTTAAAACTTCAATTCCTCACATTAGGCAAAAGTGTTATTCTCCACCATCACCATCCTCCTTTCCTTGTTTCTTTGATTCTACAATATATATTTAGCATGTTTTAGACTAATTTTAATATGAAAAACCATAATCTAAACTTAGTTTGAATTAAACACTTACACATTAAATTTTAGGTTTTGGCATAAATACTAACTTAAGCTCAAATCAACCTATAGCCTAATATATGCTTCTATTTACTTAATAATCATCTAATACTATCATACTAATCCTATTTAATGAAAAAGAAACAAGTTTAGATCATTTACCTCAAATTTCTTCAATTTTTCAACTTTGCTCTCCTTTGAAAATTTTGATTTTTCTTTAGATTTTTAGTGATAATTCTTATAGTTATTAAGTGTTTAGGCTTAATTTAAGGGATAAAATTAATTGGGTTTAGGTTGGATGAAATTTGGATAGAGAAATTTTAGAAGAAAGAAGAAGAAATGGAGGGAAAAAGAAACAAAGAGTGGTTTGGCCACTAAGAAGGAAATTTTAGGCCAAAAAATAGAATTATCTAGAATATTTGGATATTTATGTATTTTTTATATTTATTATTTAGCCTCTTAACTTTTTTTATTTATGAATTTGACCCAAAATTTTTAATATTTACACTTTGACCCCAAAACTCATTTTAGATACTACTAATTTTCATAATTTATTTATCATATAAATTTTAGGTCCCAAAATTATTTTGGTGAAATTCTGTGTTAAATTAGGTATTTTTAGTATAAAATTTGAAATTCAGGTATTAAACTGTTATTTTATCTCTAACGGTCTATTTTGAGTACTAGATTGTTATTTTACGTCTAACTGTTTAATTAAGAACTATAAAGTCAACTATATTAATTATTGAGTCTTATTTATAAATTCCGAAAAATTTCCCTTATGATTTTTAATATGTACCTTTTCAATTCATTTCAGTTAATTCAGTTATCTTATTGGAGATTATATGGTCTTGAATCATATTAAATTATTATCATGATATTTTTCATATATAATTTTCAAGAGAATAATTTAAGTGTTGAAACAATAATATCATATGTTATGACAAGTTTTACGTTTACATTAGATTTGAGATATTTCTTACATATATAAGAATCAAGGAACTTATTTAATCAATTACTGACCAGTTTAAAATTTGGTTGGATTGACCTAATCAGGTTTGCCTATTCTTCTCTTAATTTATAGTTTGATTTAGCCAACACAATTCATAAATATAAAGAAGAATAAAAAAGTGCAAGCAATATAAAATAATAATTTGATTCAATCCGATATGCAATTTTTCATTAGATTGGATTTTTTTTTTTTTTTTTTTTGTGTTGAATTGGATTAATAAAATTTTAATTCGCATTTTGTGGGTTGGATTAAATATTATGCCAAAACTATGCCAATCCGACCCGCTAACAACTTTAGATTGGAGTTTCTTATTTTTTCAATAAATATTTTTTTTAATTTTTAAAAAAGATATTTTTCTTAAAAAAGATAAACAGATAATCCCTCCCAAATTTATCCTAAATCCTATCTCTTCTAAAAGAATTTTGGGAGGATTTAAAAGATTTGAAAGTTTTAAACTTTGAAAAAAAAAATTGAAAGTGTTGAAAGAAATCGATTGGTTGACTTGCTAGGTGTCCGGGACAAGTGGGATGGTTTGCGCCTTAGGCATGAAGCGCAAACCTCCTTGTGCACTCCTCTCGAGTGAGATATCCTAGTTTGAACCAAACACTCCTTTAGAGGCGTAGGCCTTTCTGTGTGCCCCCATATGTAAGGTTGTCCATTAATTTTTTTATTTCCTCAGCTAGTTTCAAAGTTTTTTTTTTCAATTTGATCTTTAAAACTTTTCGGTTAAATACTTTGTTAATCATCCTCTTAACAGAAAAATGATTACCTTTCATTATTGAATTGCTAGGGTAAAAAATTAAGCCTTAACACCTTCTTTCAAGTTTGTTAGTTCAATTCTTCCTTAAATCATTACAAAGAAAGAAATCTGAAATTACAATCATTCTGGAAAATGTCAATATCAAAAGATGTTAGTATCTGTTTGGAAAGTCTGGAATTAGAATTGAATGACTAAATTTCAATTACAGTGTTTGGCAGCACTAAGAGAATTAAAATTAAAATTTTACCTATAATTTTATGGAATTGTAATATAATTAGAAAAAATAATACTACAATTTCATTCTCAAACCCATAAGAATTATAATTCTATAATCATCACTGCAACTGCCACAGTCAAATGAGAAGGTCCACCACTGTTATCGCCAATGATTTATCATCACCCTACCACTGCCAGTGCTAGTGGTCCGCTATTGCCAATTACGAGGCCACGCTCGAACATGCATCCAATCCCCTCGAAGAATATAAACACTCATTTGGGATTTGTCTCATGTCGCAAGCTATCGTCGTCTTTTCCATTTTAGTTTTTGAAAGATTGATTGATTTTCTGTTCATTATGTTTTCTATTTTTGTTTTATTTTGGTTTTGAAATATGTTTCGGAGAGTCATCACCTTAATTTTATTTTTAATGGGAAAATATAAGAAAAAATCTAAAAAATTGACTAATTTATTTGCACAAAGATAAAATACACTAGACTTTCTAACCGAGTCAGATTCGGGGACTAGGCTTTCAATTTAAGAAATTTTAACTTAGCTTTTAGTTAATTTTGATTTAAAATTCTATTTTAATAATTAATTTATATTGCATGGCATTTAATGGATGCTAAAGCAGTAAATAAATCATACATTCAAAAGTAATAAAGAAAATATATTAAATAATTATTTTAATTAAATAAAAGTAATTTTATTTATTTTAATTTTAAATTAAAATGTATAAATAATAAATAAGTAAAAAAATTATATATGAATATTATACATAAAATTATTCATATATATTTTTAAATATTCTAATTTTAATTAAACAACAAAGTAAGAAAATATATATAAAAAAAGATGACGGTATTTTAAGAATAAGAGTATTTAAAGGAAGAATCACATTTATTTTTTGTATTTTGATTTCATCAATAAACTTAACTATTTTATTTATTTTCTTTGATTTTTTATTAAATTTTAGTAAAATGATTAAAAGTGTCTCATATATATAAAAAAAATTAAAGAAAAATATTTATTTTTAATTATTTTAATTTTAATTAAATAAAAAATAATTTTTTATTAAATGTATAAAATTAATTTTCAAATTTATTAAAATAAAAAAATAAATTAAATAATTAAAAAAGTAATTTTATTTATTTTAATTTTAGAAAAGTATATAATTAAATAAAAATTAATTATTTTAATTAAACATAAAAAAAATATTTATTTTAATTTTAATTAAATAAATAATTATTTTTTGATTTAATTATTAATTTATTTTTTTGTAATTTAATTTAAAAATGGATAAGATATAATTTTGACCATAATTTTTAACTTTAAGAGCACATCAACCGTTAATATTTTTGAGATATAATTTTGACCGTAATGTTATTAAAATATGTAATTTCGACATTTCTCTCCATTAATTTCCGTCCATGGCTGCACAAGGATTAAAAAACAATTGACAAATTATAATTTAGTCCCTATAATTTTATTTATTCATTAAAAAATATTTTCTTAAATTAAATATATAAAAAATAAAATAAATTAATAACTAAATTAAAATTAATTATTTTATTAAATTAAAATTAAAATACATATAATTTTTAATTGAAAATTATTTTTATTAAATTAAAATAATTAATTTTTATTCAACTATTTACTTTTTTAAAATTAAAATAAATAAAATTATTTTTTTAATTATTTAATTTATTTTCTTATTTTTATTAAATTTGAAATTTATTTTTATATATTTAATAAAAAAATTTATTTTATTAAAATTAAAATAATTAAAAAAATAAATTATTTTTCTCTTAATATATATATATATATATATGTGTGTGTGGTACATTTAATTATTTTATTAAAATTTAATAAAAAAATAAAAAAGTAAACAAAATTATCAAATTTATTAATAAAATCAAAATATAAAACTAATTACATTTCTTTTTTTAATTTTATTATTTCTAAAATATTATAAACTTCTTTTTTATATATATATTTTCTTACTTTTCATTTAATAATTAAAATTAGAATATTTAAAATATATGTGAATAATTTTATGTATAAAATATTCATACATAATTTTATTTATTTATTTATTATATATTTTTATTTAAAATTAATATAAGTTACTTATTATTTAATTAAGTAATTAATTTTTAAAATTAATTAATTTTTTTATTTTTTTGTTTATTTGATTAAATAAAATTATTTTTTGCATATTTAACAAAATAGAATAATTTTAGTTTAATATACAGAAAATATTTTTTAATTAAATATACAAAAAATAAGAAAATAAATTAAATAATTAAATAAAAAGTTATTATTTTAATTAAATAAAAGTAATATTATTTATTTTAATTTTAAATTAATATATATAAAATAAACGAATAAAAATATAATATATGAATATTATACATAAAATTAATCATATATATATTTTTCAATATTCTAATTTTAATTAAATAAAATATATATATATATATATATATATATATATATATATATATATAAAGAAGAGACGATATTTAGAGATAAAAATATTTAAATAAAGAATTTAAATTAGTTTTTATATTTTAATTTCGTTAATAAACTTAGTTATTTGTCTATTTATTTTTATTTTTTCTATTAAATTTTAGTAAAATGATTAAAAGTATATTTTAAATTTTAATATATATATAAAGAGAAAAAATATATATTTTAATTATTTAATTTTAATTGAATAAAAAATATTTTTTAATTAAATATATAAAAATAATTTCCAAATATATAAAATTAGAAAATAAATTAAATAATTAAAAAGTAATTTAATTTAATTTAATTTAATTTTAGAAAATTAAATAATTTAATAAAAATTAATTATTTTAATTTAATAAAAATTAATTTTAAATTAAAAATAATATTTATTTTAATTTTAATTAAATAAAATAATTAATTTTTATTTAGTTGTTAATTTATTTTATTTTTTATATATTTAATTTTAAAAATATTTTTTAAATAAATAAAATTTTAGAAACTAAATTATAATTTGCCAATTATTTTTTAATGCATGTGGAGTCCAAAGAAGGAAGTCAATGGAGAGAATGGTTGAAATTGCAGGTTTTAATAACGTCAAAGTTAAAATTATATCTCGAAAAAATTAAGGGTCGATGTGCTTCTAAAACTAAATATCATTGTCAAAATTATACACTCTTTAAAAAATTATTTTTTTTGTAATTAGAAAAAAATTTAGGGATTGAATTATAATTTATCAATTATTTTTTAATTCATATAAAGTCCAGATATGAAAACTAATAGAAGGAAAGACAAATTTCTAAATTTCAATAATATTAAAGTCAAAATTAAATCTTAAAAAATATTAGAGATGGATGTGTTCTTAGAACGAAATATCAATGTTAAAATTATATTTTATCCCTAAATTAAATGAGTAAAAAATAAAAATTCTAATATATTACTTAGATAATAGCGATTATAACGAAATATAATTCTATCGAAATATCTATTTTTCTTATTCAATTTATTTTTATATTAATTTATTTATATTTGTCCAAAAAAATTATTTTATAACTATATTTTGTCTAAAATAATTACTCTTAACGAATATTTTGAGGAGAATAATTAGAAAAATTATTTTATTTATTATGTAAATATTTTTTAATTAATTTTAGGCTATGAGAGTGTTTGAATTTGCTTAAAATAAATATAAAATATCGTTTTAAAATTTAAAAAATACTAAATAATTTTTTGAATATTTGAGTGATTAATTTAAAATGCCTGTTTTGAAACTTAAAAATAGAAGGAAAAAAAAAACTAAATATAATAGTTTTTAAAACTCTAATTTCAATTTCAATCCAAACACACTATATATATAAAGTAAATTAGAATAGGAAAAATAACACACTGAAAATAAATTTAATTTAATTTATAAATTTAGGATATTAGAATATAAATTATAAAATTAATTATAATAATTTAGTCAAATATAATTAAATTGAATTCTTATAAAATCATACTAAAATAAAATTTTAATAAAATTATTTTATGTATTAAAATAATTAAATTTTTAAATTACTTATATTTTTAATATGAAATTAGTAAAATAAAATTTATTTGAATTGAATAAAACCTTCAGGATATACGAGAATTATAAATTTTTTTTTTTTTTGGGAACTTTGAAAGGGCTTTACTACTCTTGTTCTTGCACATGTAAATTTGTGGTCGAAAAAGGCCCATTAGCCAAAGCGCCTGAGGAGCCCAAAAAGTGGCAATACTACTATACATCCTTCTCAGGATGTAGTCCGTTTAAAGCCTCAAAAGGACCATTCTAATTCAACATCAAACTTTAAAATCTAATTCAGTTAAAAAATAAAAATAATAATATACACGTGTTTATTCCATATAAAGCTCACACAATTAACTAAATTCAATTACTTACACCCAAGATTTTCCTTTTCAATATATAGTCGCCATAAAAGGTTCCACATCAAAAACCCTAATTCAGTACCGGAAATAGACTGAGCTACTGAAGAAGGAGGAGCATTTCGCTTCCCTCGCGCAACATCTGGGCGGTAACGAGCGACTCCATCGAAAATGAAGGTTCTTTCTTCTACCCTTTACAGTTTTTAACAAAATACTAATTTTCAAATTTGCTAAACGTGATTCTTTTTTTTGTGTGTGTGTCTTCTCGTCTATGGATAGTTCAATATCGCAAATCCAACCACTGGGTGCCAGAAGAAACTTGAGATAGACGATGACTAGAAACTGTATGGATTTTTTTGTTTTTATTTATTGTTAATTGCTAGTTTTTGTTTTGAAATTAAATGTACTTTGTATGTGAAGTTCTGTATTGAAATTCATAGGAGATTATGAAATTGAATTCATTAAATATGGAAATTTTTTTAATTTAGGATTCAATAATATATTTAAACATCCTTTTGTAGAATAAATTATCAGCTACATTGCCCTCTTGGGTCCTGGCTTGGTTGGTTTTGAACTTGAAACTCATTGTTGGATTAATTTAGATGTTATTTTTGAAAATGGAAATTCAAAACCACCTTCCCTTGTCCAAAACTTTTCTTTTTCTTGTAGAATTTTGCTTAGATTTGATATTGGTGTAGGCTTTCAACTATTTGTCTTTCAAGTGTTTCTCAACTGTCCTTTTGTTCATTGTTTGTCACCCTCTTTGAACCTGGAGAGGCAAAGGGGTCACGTGTTTGAGGTTCAACTGGTATCGAACCTGGGTTCAACTGAAATTAAATAAATATTGAATATTATATAAAATACACGAGTTAATATACTTTTATTTATAATCATGAGAAAAATAAAATTAGTATATATTATTAAAATTTATATTTTAATTAATACAATAACATTAATGAAATTTCAAAACAATAATTTCATGTAAATTAATAAATTTAAAATTTTACAATGTTAATGTTGCATAATAGCAAAAATGGTAAAGCTATAATTCTAAATCATAAGGATTTTATACATGTTGATGTAAATTAAATTATAATAATTTTGGTAATCATAAATAATTTGAGAGATGTAAATTTTATTATTTACTTAAAAAAACTATGAAAAAATAATAAAAATGCATTTTGATAGGATTTTGTGTGTGTATGTATGAAGTTGTTGAACTCGCATTTTTAATCTAAAAATGAAGAGAGGTCTATAAACTGGTATCGTAAAATCAAGTCTTAAAATCATAAACTGTGTTGATGGTTCATTTTAGAAGTGTATCTATGGTTTTTGTTTTGTATTCCTGACTTAGCTAATATCACTGTAAAGGGAAACGAAATAACAGTATGATTCTAACTGATATAACATTTTCTTTTTTAAGTGGCTTCATGCTGCACTAAAATCCATGTAAATATCATTCACAGAGGTTAGCAGCTTATTTCAGTGTAACTCATGTCATCGGTTTCTCAATACAGGCGTGCATTTTTTGATAAGAGGATCTCACAAGAAGTCAGTGGGGATGCCCTGGGAGAGGTATGTTATTACTAGGAGTTTGTTGCCTTAGCTAGTCTTTCAGAGTGTTGCTATGTTTAGTGTTTTTGTTATATTTTATCCATCTGTATGTATTTTCAGGAGTTCAAGGGTTATGTGTTTAAGATTATGGGAGGCTGTGACAAGCAGGGTTTTCCAATGAAGCAAGGAGTTCTAACTCCAGGCCGTGTTCGACTTTTGCTTCACAGAGGTTTGTTTATCCTTTACCGCACTTGTTTATGTTTGTGTTTATATGGATTTTTTTTTTGTCATGTTTGGTGAGTATGGATGTCTGTTGTCATATTTGGTGTATTTGATACTAAAGATATATATATATTTTTGCTTGATGTGACCAATACAAATATAATGCTTGTGTGAACAGGTACCCCTTGCTTCCGTGGATATGGCAGGCGCAATGGAGAACGCAGAAGGAAGTCTGTTCGTGGATGCATTGTTAGTCAGGATCTCTCAGTTTTGAACTTGGTTATTGTTAAGAAAGGTGAAAGTGATCTGCCTGGACTGACAGACACTGAGAAACCTAGGATGAGAGGTCCTAAGAGGGCATCCAAGATTCGTAAACTTTTTAACCTCTCAAAGGAGGATGACGTCCGGAAGTATGTCAACACTTACCGGCGAACATTTACAACCAAGTCTGGTCAGTTGCTGTGTTTTTACTCTCTTTTATTATTTATTTGAATGTATTATGCTCTGCAGGGAGCAATAATGCTAGTTAAGTGGTCATTTTGGATTACTGAGGTGCCTTTTCTGGTTTGGCAGGTAAAAAGGTTAGCAAAGCTCCCAAAATCCAGAGGCTGGTGACTCCCTTGACTTTGCAAAGGAAGCGTGCTAGAATAGCAGATAAGAAGAAGAGAATTTTCAAGGCCAAGGCCGAGGCAGCTGAGTATCAGAAGCTCCTTGCCACAAGGTTGAAGGAGCAACGTGAACGTCGCAGTGAGAGCTTGGCAAAGAAGAGATCTAGACTGTCTGCTGCCTCAAAGCCCTCTGTTGCAGCATAGATGTTCTATATTAAATATGTTAAGGTAATTTTGATTTTTTTTTGGGGGGGGGTTAATTTTATATGTTTTCTGCTTCTATAACAATTTTAATCGACTGAAATTTTTGCTTTCATTTTATTACAATGTGGAATGGTTAACCATTTCAGGGTTGTCTTGACTAATGTTTTAAGTCGCTGGATTTATGTTAGATGATATTTCGTATATTTTGAAACTTGCAAGTTGTAATATGTTCTCTTTATGCACTATTGAGAAATTGTTCATGCCATGGCTTTGATAGTTTATTGTGTAATTTTGCACTGTTTTTAAAATTTAATCTCAGCAAATGTATGTTCATCTCATTCTTTATTGTCTTAAATGATCTGCTCATTCCCTGGGGTTACGAATTCAACCCGTTCTCACTTGTTCCTGTTCTGATTATTACCAGTCGGATTAACTGCAAGTTGTGGTATACGATTGTAGTTTGATTAAGTTTCAGGTGATTAATGATAGTTTTACAGGACAATGTGATTATAGAACTTGATAGATCTGGCGATTCGGATTGTTTTACAGGACAATGTGATTATAGAACTTGATAGATCTGGCAATTCGGATTGTTTAACATTTTTTTAACAGAGGATTTCATTTCATAAAGTGGAAGAGATCTAAAGGTTAAAAACCTTATCAAAACACGAGAAAATCTGATAACATAAACTCAAAGGGTATAACAGACAAATTAGGCAACAAGCACACCAATGGCCAATAGAGCATATTACTCTCTCTCTTAAATTTGGAATTTCATACTCTTGTTCCTATCAAACTCGGTGTCTCCATCATACTCATGGAAACAGTTGATTCTATCAACTGGAGAGATGGGGACAAAAATACTCCCTAGCAACAGCAAACCTCATCGCCCTCAATAAGCACATCAAAATGCTTGATAAGAGCTCCTGAAAATACAAATTAAAAATTTTACTCCTACACATTCCTGGATGATTTGAGATGATCTCTTGCTTGCCGTTCTTAGGTTTCATGAACTTATTCTGTGATATTTGCTATGTCAAAATCCAAGAAGAAATCTCATGAATTTAAAATACTATATCTCCAACCAACATGAGAGATCTGAAAACAGATCTATATATGAGACACAAAGGAGGAAAAACAAAGCTTCCAAAGCAAACCCATGAAGGGTGAAACAGGCTGCCGCCGGCGAGAGATAAAAGAGGACTTTTTTTTCTCATTAGTGGCAGCACACAGGTGGACTCGTCGGACGAGCAACAATTGATCTTTTAATAATCACCCATTTTGGGGTACGTGGAATATATTTAGAAACTGAAGATATATGACTAGTTATTCAATTGAAACGATCATTTATACTTTTTTGCAAAAATGACTTTTTTTTTTACATAATTTTAACTCCTACTTGACATATATATATATATATATATATATATATATATATATATATTCCAATGACTCCAAGTAAAATTATTCTTCATACCAAGTGAAAATTGAGGTCAAGGTTCAAATCCATTTTGAAATGTAAGTGGAACATTGCATGCAGCAGTGGAGGAGCAGAGATGGTGGAAGAGCAGCAGTGGTAGACGAGCGTCAAAGAAGGCGCTAATCTTTTATTCCCACAAGCAGAGCTTGAACACTCGTCAGATATTAAATAGCGATGGAGGAGATGGAGCACCGAGATGGAAGAAGAGACGGAGCTAACAAATGCAGCTAGGGATTTGGTTTTTTGGTGAAAATTGAAGAAGAAAGGAAATTAAAGCACAAAATTAAGAAGGCACACAGCGGAACTCTTCAAAACGACATTATTTTTTTTTTGCACAAGAATGATGTTTTGTACCAAAAACTTGAAAATAAAATAATTTGTTGATCCGATATGTCTAATTAATCCGATCCGAGTCATTCGGATCACTATATATTTAATTGGATTTTTCACTGATTAATAATTAATCAAATTTTAAACTGTTTATTTATCGAGTTGGATTTTTCACTCATTAATAATTGATCGAATTTGAAGCTGTGATCAATATGATTTATAAATTAATTCATAATTTTTTCGATTGAATCGAATACTCCGACTAATTTTAATATCATTGATGTTAATAAATAAAATTCAATAAATAAATAAAAATGAAAAATCTAAAAAATTAAACAGGGAAAAAACAAAATCTATCATCTTGTGACAAACATGTACTAGCTATGTTGTGTTGTCGGTGGTTAGGGATGATAGGCCCTTTACCAAATGCAGCAAACGACAAACTTGCGTACTAGCCAAATTGTCTCTAATGGGCAGTGGCAATAATTTTAGAACCGAATCCATTAAAAATCGATAAAAAATTGGATAAAATTGATATACATATATATATATATAATTCCACATTTATTATATATATAATAAAAATAAATATGATATAATTATAATTAAATTAAAAATTTATATAAGATCATATTTATTATGATGTCAATTCAATTACATTAAGTTAAAAGTTATGTATATAATAAGTTATAAACATTTATTTGCTTAAATATCTACCGAATAAGAAATAAAATCATAATTTTAGTATTGGATAAAATTAAAATGAAATTATTGAAATTTTTTTAATTTCTTGTAACTCAAAACGACGCCGTTTTGAATTGTAGTTTTGATCAAAAATTAAAAAAAACTAATTCGTCCAAATCAAAATATTGATTCGGTTCGATTGGTTCACAGGTTAATCAGTCAATTTTTTAATTTTTTATTTGGTTTTTTAAGACGGGTAAAAGGAGCTGACCGACTAAATTCATAGTTTGATTTTCGATTTTTTCAGTTCGATTGACCAATTAAATTTAGTTTTGAAAACCATAGTGGCAACCATAATTATCAAAACCGGAATAAACTGACTGATGAACTGAAAAAATTAAGGACTAAACCAAAGACCTATCCGGTCAACTTCCTTTTATCTGTCTTTAAATAATCGGATAAAAAACTAGTGAACTGATTAAACCGGATCGATTTTTCTGGTTTGAGTGGGTCAATTTTTTTTTATTTTTTTTTTTAATTTTTGAACAAAATCATTTTTATTAAGAAAAAATGATGTCATTTTGAGTTAAAAAATTAAGAGAATTTCAATAGTTTTTTTAATTTTACTCGACACCAAAATTATTATTCTATTGCATGTTATTCTATTGTTTGAGTAAATATTTGAGCAAATGAATATTTATGATTTACTATATATATCTTTTGACTTAACATAATTAAATTGACATTATAAAAAAATAACTTTATATAAATTATTAATTTAAACATAAGTATATTTATTTTTAATATATATATATATATATATATATATATATATATATATATATATATATTTCGATTTAATTAATTCGATCTTAATTAACCCTATGATTCTTTAATTTTTTTATTTTTATTAATCCTTTATTCCGTATTCTAAAAATATTGGTGGCAACAGTGATGCTTCCAACTTCCCACTTCCAACGCCGTCTATGCTTTGCAACTTCTACACGCACAACTTCAAAGGTTGTCCTCTTATCCATTTGTACGGTTCCAACTTATTACAACTTTCTTTTAATTACAATTAATTAATTAATTAATATAATTAATTAATTAATATAATTAATTAATTTATAAAAAAATTAATTATTATTTTCTACTATAAAATAATTAATTATATTAATTTTTTTTAACTTTTTAAAAATACACTAACACTCCCAATAAATATCATAATATACTATTAGACCCTTTTGTCTAATTTTATTATTAGTCAATCTTACAAAGATAATAAAAAGATAGAAATATCTTTGTTATTTATTTTTAATTAATTACATTCTATTTTTATTTTTTTAAAAAAATTTAAGGTTAAAAAATTTATTTTCATATTTTTTACAAATTTTAAAATAAAAAATAAAAAAAAATATTTTTAAAAAATATTTTTTATTTTTTATTTTAAAAAATATTTTAAGAAGAAATTAAATTATTTCTTCTTAAATTTTTTAATATAAATAAAAAATTCACTTTCATATTTTTGACAAATTTAAAAATAAAAAGTAAAAAATATTTTTATTTTTTATTTTCAAATTTTTATTTTTTAAAAAATAAAATAAAAATATTTTTAAAAAATATTTTTCAAATATTTTTAAAAATATTTTTATTTTCAAATTTATCAAAAATATGAAAATATATTTTTAACTCTAAAAAAAATTTAAAAATAAAAATAGAATGTAATTGATTAAAATTAAAGTGTAAATGCATTTTTGTCTTTTTACTCCTCTTATAGGATTGATTAACGGTTGATTAATGATAAAATTGGATGAAATGGTCTAATAGTATATTATGACATTCGTCAAGAAGGAGTTAATATATTTTTAAAAAGTTAGGAAAAATTTAATATATTAGATCATTTTACAAGGGGAAAATAATAATTAACCTTTAAAAAATTGAGTCTGCCATATCTCATGTTGAAATCCTATTCATATTTAGATTTGAATTATATTTATAATTTGTTAATTGAATTTGTGTATTTTAATTATTATGACCTACTTTATAATTACATAATATATTATTTCTAATATTTCTAATAAAATTAACTATTACAATTTTTTTTTATTTCTTTTATATGATATTTGAGGTTAAAGAGAATACAATTTCATAGTTTTTTACATTTAATTACATATTTTCTCTAATTTTTTTTTGTTAAATTAATGAAAAAACTCTTATATCATATTATAATTTGAGGACTTTAACATAAAAAAAAAACAAAACATTAAGGTATATATATATGTATGGTTGAATATAATTGTCAAATCGATATTTAAATCACGAATCAAAATTTTCATTTTGTGAATTTAGAATTAAGAATCAAATCATAAGATTTGATATTAATTCTTAAATTCAATAAAAATAATATTGCAAAATTCTTCAAGCTGTAATTATAGCTTGCTCGAGCTAAACTTAAATTCAGAAAAATACAAAGAAAGCAAGAAGAAAGAGAGAAATGAAAAAAAAAAATACTTATGTTTATTATCTTGATTAGGGTTATATCTTTACACTTTTATATGTAAATGTAAAATGTCTAAAATATTCATAGAAAGTAATTGTATTTACAAAATTGTCATTATACTAAAAATAAGAAATAAATTATAAATATCAACAGCCCCCATCAAGATGGAGACTAATGGAAAATCAGGCCCATCTTGGACAAACAAGCATTGTGAGAAGCAGAAGCCAATAGTTTTGTAAAAAGATATGCTAACTGTAACTTAGAAGAAACATGTTGTGGAAGTACAAAACCCTCTATATACTTGTTGCGGACAGGATGGCAATGAATATCCAAGTGTTTCGTACGCTCATGAAATACTAGAATCTTGGTAATATGTATTGCAACCTGATTATCACAAAAGAGGGGCACAAGAAGCTAAAGAGGAATATGGAAATCCTTGAGCATATAAGTAACATATTGCAGTTCACACACAGTATGCCCAAGGCTCCTATATTCAGCTTCTGCTGAAGACTTCAAAACAGTAACTTGTTTCTTGGATTTCCATGCAATGAGAGATTAACTTAACATGATGCAATAACCTGTGATAGACTTTCTGGTTTGGGAACAGGCTGCCCAATCAGCATCAGAGTATACAGTAAGTTGAAAATCACTAAAAGCTAGAAAATAAAGTCCAGTTGAAGGGCAAGCCTTCAAATATCTCAACACATGATGCACAACTTCCTAATAAATCTGCATAGGAGCTTGCATAAACTGACTAAGTTGCTGAGTAGCATAGGTCAAGTCAAGCCTGATTAAATTAAGATAAAGCAATTTGCTTATAATCCTCTTGTACTTTTCTGGGTCAGAAAGTAAAGGGGAATCATCCAATGAAAGCTTGAGCCCATTAGGTAGAGGAGAAGCAGCAAGTTTAGCTCCAGTTAAGCCCATGTCCTCCAAAATGTCAAGGACATATTTTCTTTGATTTATATAGGTTCCAGTAACTATTTTGGCAATTTCCAAACCCAAAAATTACTTCGTTGGTCCTATACCTTTGATAGTAAACTGGTCGTGAAGGAATTGTTTAACATCTGCAATTTCTGCTTCATTTGTGCTAGTAACCAAAACATCATCCACATAAATTATTAAGGCAAGAAACCCAAGTGGAGAAGTTTTAGTAAATAAGCAATGATCATGAGAGGATTAAACTAGACCAAAGGCTTTGAGTTTAGAAGTAAATTCTAGATTCCATTATCTAGAAGCCTGTTTTAAGTCATATAAAGACCTTTTAAGCTTACACACTATAGTAGGAGAGGACACTTCATAACTAGCAGGGGGTTTCATGTATAAATCCTCATCAATATACCCATGAAGAAAGGCATTATTGATGTCCAGCTGATGTAAAACCCACCCCTTAGCAGCAAAAATAGCTAAAAATATCCTGACAATCACAATTCTGGCTATAGGGGAAAAACTATCAGTGTAATCTACCCCAGCTGTTTGATTGTACCCTTTGGCTACTAACGTAGCCTTATATCTCTCAATAGAGCCATCTGGTTTATATTTTATTTTATAAACCCATTTAGAACCTATTGGGACCAGGTAATTCAACTAAGTCCTATGTATGATTCAACTCTAAAGCCTCTATCTCCTAATTCATGGCATCTATCCAATTAGGATATGACTTGGCCTGATTATAGGTAAAAGGTTTAGATACAATAGACACATTTGCTACAAACTGCATATGAGCTTGATCAAGACATGTAGTACAAGTAGAAGGGTACATTTACAAGAGATATTGGGAACCTGTTGAAGAAGTCTTGACTAAATTAATAGAAGCAGCAGGACAGAGGGAGTGTCACATCCCCCTCTTCAGTAAATGTGACAGTCATAGGGTATAGGTAAGCGTAAGGCTCCCTAAACCCGTAAAACCCAATGCATTAATTTATACAGAAATTTCATTTTAACTTCCCCATAAATTCATAGTAATACCCGGGACCCATGTCTCTCTCTTCTATAATATTAATCACACAACTTACAGAATAAATAACACTTCTAAACTTCCATCCTTAACCCCTGAATCTACCACAAATCAAATAATAATTCATAACACTTCAATAAAGTAATCCATAAACATATTTCATTTTCACTAGATATTTCATATTGTATATTTACACTAAGTTAGAATTATTATAATTTACACATAAAGTATTACTAACTCTAACATCTTTAACCATGGAGTACTAATTGAAACATAAATCAAAAAGGAATTTTCATAAGCAATAAGGATTCCCAGCACCGGAGAAGAATATGGTTAGAACCGCTGTTATCTACTGACACCTGAAAAATTATAAACCACAGAAAAGTGAGATGATATTCAGTGAATAACATATATAGCACCTCTCTGGTAAGGTTAGAAATGTAAAAGGAACAATTGGGCAACAATAAATGAATAATATGAATGACAATAGTCATGTCCCATGAACAGATAAATAATAAGAATTTAGCCACTGAAATCCAATAAGGGTAACAAATATTTCAAGTTGGTGCTCAATGAAACAATAGAATTTAAAAAGTGATAAATCACATAGAACTTATATCAATTTAATAAGTTGAGCCAAATACTCCAATATCAATATGTTGAACTAATTACTCATATAATAATATGTCGAGCCAAATACTCATATAACAATGACAAATAGCAAAATCCATTGAAATATAGACAGAGGCTATATATCCTAATAAAATGTCTCATGGAAGTCATACGGTTGATCAGACCGCATGGTTGAGACCACCCCTCACTAGCTGAGGATCACTGAAATATTTTGCACAACGCCCGATGTAAAATAACTACTCCATCGGGTAAGTAGTCTGTTATTGATCACAAATATGATGCATCGATATCGATGTCAATAATCAATGAAAGGCTCACATCAATAAAGGTTATAAGGGACACTTAATATTTTGCAGAGAAGTTTAAGGGACACTTAGTTAAGATATAAAGATATAATTTTTATGTTTTAAGCGTTTTCATTTGACCACTTTAAGGTCATGGAATGGCTATTCCAAAACTCTACTTAGCCTCAGGATTTTTACCTTTCTATGAATTGCAGACTTTCTCTACCTTTCTTATACTTTCTTAACTTCACTCTAACTTTTATTAATTCATTTACTTAAAAATTTTAGCATCTTATACTACTCCCAAAATCCTAATTCAGTTTTCTATTAAATCATTAAAATAAGAACTTTTATTTACAAATTAAACAAAGGAAATACTAAGGAAGATTAAGGTAGTTACCTTGCTTAATTAGCTTCTTTTAATCTTATCTGCTTCCTACCTTCAACTACTTTTCCTTATTTCCCCAACATCTAACTTCCCAAATCCTCTATTTCCATCATCCCACTATGCTAATATGGCAACCACCTTAATTGAATGAGAGAAAGAAGTGTTTTGGAAACTTAAAATTGAAGAAGTTTTGAAGGAAAGGAGATGGAGAGGTTTGGCAATCAAAGGAAGGTTTGAGCAGAATTTTATTTCTCATCTTCTTATATAAAATATCATTTATTTTCTTTATCCAATAGATGGTTAGATAATTAATTAAAAGAAAATATAATTGAATAGAATTATGATATAATGTCACAGCCCAACTTGGGAGCCATGACGGTCCTAGGGTACGGGTGATGCTTATACTACCAGTACCGCAAAGAACCCATAAAACTATACTATATGGCATGCAATACACTAATAAGCTCAAAATGGCTTAAACATCTTATGAAAAATTAGGCAGCATCTCCTTTGTATAAGGAGCATGCCCAGCTACTAAAAACACAAATAAGCGCTTCAATTATATACTTCCACTTCTATCTCAAAATCAGGGATCCCTCTGGATCTTCACAACAACACAAACTCAACAATTGATCAACAGATCACAATCTCATATATCTCAAATATATATTTATATCTCCAAAATGCAACTTATATAAAAGGATGCAACAAACATATACATACATGCCAAACTTAGTTACAGTACCATGAAACCTCTATTATG
>CANXYC010422681.1:0-32475 GCA_948193065.1 Aleurites moluccanus | reverse complement strand
TACCACTCAACCTCAATCCACACACAATACTTTCTTTGAGTTGTTATCTCTATACTTACAGTGTGTGATAAACACTTGTTTTCTATATATATATATATATATATATATATATATATATATATATATATATATATATATATAGGTTGATTAGCCTGCCTACATACACAAGAACAAGTGAAAAAAAAAAGAACATAGCAGCATTATCCTGGATATCTCTGATAAGTTGTCCCAAGTAGATACTTTCCAAACATGGTTGAAAAACAGCCCTAACAACAGTTAAGAAATCACTCTCCACCAAAATAATTGTGTAGCCCAAATTCATAGCTCCATCAAGTATTTGATATTTATTTAAGATTTACATGTGAGATTTATTTCGAGTAACTTTTTTTTTATCAGAAAAACTTCCATAAAATGACAAGCAATCACTTAATATGAGGATTTAAAAGTAATTTATTCCATTTGGCTTGATATTGAATCCATAGTTATAATTCTCCCAATATTAATTTGTTCATTTATCTTGTATTTTGTAGAGTCAAATTAAGGTAAAATCAAAGTATTAGTATTGATATTAAGTATTGGGCTTGTAATAAATTGAGTTTTATAATACAAAATGAGCTAAGCCATTTAGTTTGGGTTATCCTCCTTATTATAAATCATTCATATTTCTTATCATTAATTAATATGAGATTACTCATATATATTTCATTATATATTTAACACTCTCTTTAAGTGGCATTTGGATAAGATCATTGGGTTAAGTCCAGTTTACACTTGATAATATACAGTGACCTCTACTCGGGTCACCTATAAATATAATACACATGCAAGTGTTCGGATCTCAACTTTAATATCATGTCAAAATCTTTGAACTCTAATTGTCAAGTCAATGTAAATTTACTATTAACATTGATATTAGATATTGAGTTTATAATAAATTGAATTTTACAATATAAAATTGTTTAAGCCATTTAGGTTGTATTATTTTTCTTATTATAAACCATTCATATTTTTTATCATTAATCAATATGTGATTACTCACACATATTCTATTATATATTTAATATTATGACATGTACATCAAAATATAATAAAGTGGTACTTACATATACATATACTGAGTAATAAACTCATGTTGTATGCTTAAAAAAAAATTATGGCATAGAAGTTGGAAACACACCCAGAAATAATTATAGATCATTAAAAAAATTATCCACTATTTGAATTTACTTTTTTATCTTTCTTTTAAAGTAAATTTATTTTATCTGTCCAGTATATTGATTGGATGTATAGACTCGGTGCAGATATTATTTCCCCTAACATATGTACAGTATGACATCATATAAGATAAAAAGGAGAGAGATCAGTTCAAAAAAGAAAAAAAAAAAAAGGGAGAAAGAAGGGTGAAAAAGAGGAAGCAAAACTAACAGAAGAGAGACCCTCACCAAAAATTATAACGTCAATCAAAGTGGTCACAAACATGAATGAACAAAAAAAAATAAAAAGAGAGAGGTTTGTAAATTTCTGAGCCTGCTTTTGATTGATATGATTCGTGTATTAATATTATTTATCAAATATAATTTTTTTTTCAAAAAAAAAAAAGGCCCACAAACAAAAGCAACCACTCTTCTTTAGTTCTTTATCTTTTCTCTTCTTCTTCTTCTTCTTCTTCTTAATTTTCCTTTTTCCTTGCATATATATTTATATACTTATTTTTGCCATCACAATTTAAATGTTGAATTTCACTTTGTGGCTTATTGTGTCTATTCTGGTTTTATTTGCTTTATTCGTTCTTACAAGGCAGCCTTGGTCCGTGCAAAAGCAAAATCCTTTGATTCCTTTGCTTTTTATACGAGACCACACTTACATCGACTTGTATATTAGTTAATTATATAATACTACACATATATATATATTTTATAATTTTTTATGGGGTGAAAGCCAAATTGATTGAATTAATCAAATCGAATTAAATTAAAATCGATAATTTTATAATTTATTTGATTTGAAAAATAGAATAAATCGAAAGTTCGATTTATTTTGTGATTTAAACATTTTTCTTTGATTTTAAACCGAATCAAATCGAAATTATATATTATTTTTTATTATTATTACAATTAAATATATTTAATTTTATCTTATATACAACCACACTTTTTTTTTAATCTAATATTAATTTAAAATTTTAAAAAATAAACTAAACATAATAAAAAAAGTCTAATTCTTGAAAAAAATATAAATTTTAGATGTGTTAATTAATGGAATAGACAAGTTTTAGATTATACAATATTAAACTGTTTTTAAATTTTTTTATTACTAATATTTTATCAGTATTTTTCATAAATTTATAATAAAATAATGATGAGTTATAAAAAAAAAAAAAAATAGTTTTGAAACTGACATATCGAAGGTATTCAAACATAATTAAATTGAAATCGAACCGGCGATTTGACTATAATGATGATTTGATTTGATTTAAAAAAATTTTAAATCAAAAATATTAATTTAGTTTGATAATAATCTTTCAAATCGATCAAACCAAATTGATATCATCTCTACTTAAACGTATGATATCATTAAATTGAAATTGAAATTGAAATTTATAATCTTATAATTTTGCATATAATCACTTCAATACTCTTAAATTTAAGATATGTAATTAATTAGAATTTAATCTAATTATCATTTTATACACTATACTAATTACTAACTGATATTTCAAAATATTATTACTATGCTTATTAATTTATCCGAATAAGTCTTATTTATACGTAGTATATATATTAAGCTAATTTGAAAAAAAAAATGGATAAAAGAATGATATTAATTAAAATATTTTATTTTTTATTAATTTAAATGTATGAGATAAGATATAAGCAAAAAATTTTGCTCATAAATACCCCTTTTACATACATATGTAATTTTTCTCTTTAACTTATTAGTTTATGGATGAGACGTAATTAAGCCATTCCCTCAAAATTATTGACTTCCGATAGTGTTAATAGATACTCTTTAAAGAAAATATTAAAGATTAAATTTTTAGCTTTCTACATTATAAAAGATATAGAAACTCAACTGGTGGGATAAGAGAGTACTGACATTACCGAGTTACTGAGTTTGTTGATACGTAGTTGAATGGTGGCTACTATAGTTAGTGATGGATCTCTAAGAATAAAGGAAGTGTCAAAAGGTGTCCACTTCTTTTGACCAGTATTAGTTTTTGAAAGCTTTCTTTCATGTTTATGCTAAAGAAAATCTACAACACTTGTCACTTGGGTTTTGGTTGAAAAATGTGAATTTTGCATGGATTTTAGTGCGATTCTTGGCTTTTTCTTGCATTCTTTGTCTTTCACTTCCATTAACTCTCTGTTTCACCACCCAAACAAACATATGTACAAACAAACAAACAAACAAAGACTTACAAATAATAATAATAAGTACGTTCTTTCTCATATAATTACAAAATCATTACGATATGGCTTCTCCTTCTCACTTTCTCTTTCTCTCCATGAACAAGAGAAAGTACTTACAATAACCTATATATATACACCTTTCACATAAATATTAGCTATAAACGTGAGACAAGAAGGAGCTTTCTTGAAATTCTAGTTTTGCTCCATATAGAGGATTTGGAAATTAAAGGAAATTGGCCAACTATCGATACATCACTTTTCAGGCCAAATCTTAACTAGAACAGAGAGAACTGAACTTATTGCTGGCTACTTACCTACTGGTTGATGAGAACTTGGTAATTAAATTTTCTTTTTTCTTAGCCAATGGTGTACATGCCTATTACCCAGATCATGGAAGATTGATATATAGCTAAAGATTGAAGCTTTAGCTAGCCCTAATCAAAACTCTTTATTTTTCCATTGCATAAATACTGGGCATGCAGGCTATAAGACAAATAGAAAACTGAAACATTTTAGTAACTAAGAGGAAAATAAAGATGTAACGATTTTTATAATTGAAGAATGGAGTTGTAGGAGAGTAATAACAAGCATCATGCCATCATATGGATTAGTGTTGAAGATTTTACCCTAGTTTGGGCTATCCATGTGAATATGCAAGAACTTTCAGTTTTCGATTAATGAATGATGATGATAATGATAAAAATATATTAATGCATGAACACAAACATATATGATTAAAAGTTATATCATCATCATGTCAGATATAACAAATTAAGAACATCATTGTCCTCTCTATTTCTCTCTCTCTTACACTCACACACTCTGAAACAAGCCATAAAATACAGACCAAAAGCACAACGCAAAAAACAAACCAAAAAAACAAATTTTGAAATAGAGAGAGACATTCTAATACCATTATTTCTTAATTCTCCAATATATCGATCAGAGATTCAGACCATGATCAAGAGTAGTTGTCAGATTCCTCTCTCATTAACCTCATCATGCAACAATTTCGCCATTTTTCCATTGGGATTCGAACTTGCATGTTGAGGCAGCTGTTCAACTTGATAATTTTTATGTCAAATTATCACTAACTAGTAGTAATTAAGTAATTAAGTCTTGAACTTGGTAAGATATATTAATTAAAAGAGATGTGTAGTGGAAGAAGAGTTAAGACCTGATAAATCTGTCCATGTATTTCCACTCCAGAACTGATTATTACTTTCTGAAATACCCATAAATGGCTTTGATGATGATAATAAATTTAACCCTTGATTATTATCTTCCCTTTTCACTGGAGCCAATTGAGAATTAACCCTAGAGCTTGATGATGCTTCAACTAAAACACCTTCACTTTGAAATGGGAATAATAAGCTAGTGGGTAATATCGGTGCCTCAAAGAAAGGATATTGTTGGACTACTCCTCCGCTTGAATTGCTTCCTACTTGATGATTATGAAATCCCATTTCATTTTGTTCATTACTTGTTGTTGTTGTTCCAATAGCTCCAAAATTTAACCCAACATTTCCAACACCAAATTGATGATGATTGGCAAGGTTATGTAAAGAGGTCATGAAAGGTAATTGATGATTTGGTTGTGGGGGTAAATGAGTAATTATATCTGAGTGAATTGGTGTTGTACTAGCACTTGCTGAACTCATTTGTCTTTCATTATTGGGGACTGGAGATTTTGAGTTACTATGGCTTTTGGTTTTCTTGTTTCTCCGGCAACCGCCACCTACCGGAACATTTCTAAGAGCTCCACCTCTGGTCCAATACCGCCTACATGTTTTGCAAAAGTGGCGCGGTTGTGTAAGGCTATAATTATTAAAATAGCAAAACTTTGTGTTGGTAGATTCACATCTTGGACACTTTAGGGCTGTTTCTGGTTGTGGTATTTTTGCTAACCTAGCTCGATCTGCCATCGAACCAGGTCGAATCGAACCATTTCCACCGCCTCCACCGCCGCTAACATGAGGTGGAGGAAGAGGTGGAAGTTGGGGATTTTCATTTATAGCGCCGCCGCCGCCTTCTTGCTGTTGATTTGGCTGCTGAAAGGAATACAAGAAAAATATTTTCAAGAATTGGGAGGATATTAGAGCGAAATTAAATTAAATATATCCAGTATATTCAAGAAAAAAATGATAAAAGGAATAGGAATAATTTTCTTTAGTGATATATGCTTTTTTCTTTTCTTTTCTTTTCTTCTCTTTCTTTCAAAGAAGAAAAAGATGAAGAAGCTATGTGGATGAAAATTTTCAAGTAAACCTTACCTGATGATGTTGCCAATTGGGAGGATCTAAATAGACTGGAACTGAAGAGAACACCATGGTTTTAATTTTTTTTTTCTTTTTGTAAAGTTTGATGGGTCTTTAGGAAAGAAAATATGGTGGAGAATCACACTAAGAGAATACCAGAGCCAAGAAAGCAAAGAGAGAAAAGAAAAGAAAAGATAATTAAAGGAGAAGGTGAAGGGAAAGATAGAGAGAGAGAAGCTTTTTCTTATATTTATTTTATTTTTTGCTATATTTTTATTCTCTCATTCTCTATCTCTTTTTGTTGTATTATAATTTTTAGGGTTTTGAGTGGATGAAACTTTCTTCACCTATAAGCTTTGTGATGCTGTTGGAGTACTACTAACTGCGTTTTAGTGCTCAAAAAGAAAAGGTTAAGGGTTGTGACTCATGCATGGAAGAGAATAGAAAAATCAACAATATAATTTTTTTTATTTAAAAAAAAAAAAAGCTAATTATCACTATCTGTCCATTCTTGTGGTGGGATCTTCGATCCCACGTAATTAACATTTTATAATTGTGGAGCTCCACATGTTAATCAACTATATATATCAAACTATGTGTATGATTTAAGTCCCAAGTATAACTACTAATTAATAGAACTTTTGAAGCAATAATCTTTGTATAATTTCTTTTTATACAAGTATATTCTACCAATTTATTACATATATATCAAAATCATGTATTTTACTAGATAAATTTAAAAATATAATTTCATACTTTATCTATATATTTAATAATTATTTTATAAGTTCAGACCGGTCTAAAAAATCCTAATCAACGAATTATTATTTTTTATTTATTGATAACTATCAAAGCAAAAAAAAAAAAAACAGAAGTGCATTGTGTTGCTTGTTAATTAATTTGAAGCACATATATAGTATTAGTACTCTATATATATATAAGGCATATATATAAACATGAGCATATTACGGATTTATTTTATATAAAAAAGTGTATTGATATCTTTTCATTAAATAAAAAATAAATAAAAAAATTATATGAATTAAAATATTTCATCACCCATTAATTAGATGTATGAAATAAATCTCTACACACAGTATAAACAATGATTTTTCATATATCGTCTATTGATTAGATATATGAAATAAATCTCTACATCCAGTATAGACAATGATTTTTCATGTTTTCTATGCAAGTTTATAATTAGTTTTAGGATAATTGATTGATTATTGACATAATTAAGTAAGTCCATTTATACCATGCAGTAGTTTTTAGTGCCTTGATTATTTTTGTATTTATAACATAATTATTTAATCAAAATAAATTTCTTTTTACAAAAAACGATATTGTAATGATCCAATTTTAAAGTATTTAAATTGAAATTTTTCTTTATGTCAACTCATCAAGTGTATACAGTAATTATGTATATGAAGATTATTGTCTTTTAGGGTAAAAATTGAGATAAGAATAAATATTAGTTAATAATTTTGAAATGACATTAGAAGTATGAGTTAATTAAGTATATATGCATATAATTTAGACAAAATTTTTAGAAACCAATTAGATTGGTTCTAGTGATTTAATGACTTAAAAGCCTTAAACACCAAACATTTATATTTTCATAGATTAAAACATTGTGCATATAATTTTTATTTTGAAAACACACACACACACATATATATATAATTCAAAGGCAAAAAGAAAAAAGAAAAGATAGAAAAGGGGAGCTTTCCATATTATGGAATTTATAAAGGGTGATATAAAAATATTAATGTAACATTAATTTGTAAATACCTTAATAATTTTCTAGCAATATATAATATATATATAGTTCTACACCAACAAATATAAAATTAAGATGAATTAAGTTTATATATCTATCTTTATCAACTTTTTAGCTTAAAAAAAAAAAAATCTTTCCCAATTGTCTATCAACTTTATTCAATATTCTTAAATCATAAAATAACCTCTAACAATAATATAATATGCGCATAATAATATTCAAACACCAATTTGTAATTTGTCTTTCATTCTCTTTTCTTTACATCTTCTCTTACTTTCTTATAAATCTCTTCTTTTTCCCAGATTGAGACTGCAATTTGAGTTATACAAAGTTTTCTCCTGTGTTTGGGATTATTTGGAAGGAAACTTTTCCTTTTAGGGCCAACATGATGAAGCCATGCACATACATATCTTCTTCACTAAGGAATCTCCTCTATTTAGCTTACATATGCAAGACTTTAAGTGTTTTTTTTCGTTTTTCTTTCATCAAGAATAATATTTTTTAATTAATTTTCAAATGTATTAAGATTATAATTTTTTTTCCAATGAATTTAAGGGAAATTAATGCTAAAAAAATTATAAATTATAAATTCTTAAAAAAAATAAAAATTAAAGGCTTATATCAATTAGTTGAAATCAAATAATACATATGCTGATATAATTTACTAAATTTATATTAAAATCAAAATCAATCAATTAAAATTTGAAGTAATTATTAAAATTTTGAAATAAAAATATCTGAAAATATTTAACAATTCTTAACTAGCAAACATTATCTATTATATTTTCATACTCGATTTGTGTATTCATAAATTATCTTTGAAGTATTAATTTTAAAATTAAATTTTAATTAATAAAATGAAAAACATATCATTTTGTTGACTGATAAAGTTAGTTTTAAGGAATTTGTACAAGTATAATTAAGCCTACCATTTTAGGTAAACTGATTAATCAGTGCTGTGATTACTATATATGTGTATATAGGCACTGTTCTTTGTATTTTTCTGTTTCTATTCATTTGAATGGTGTCCTGCAAGAGGAAGATGAAGAGAAGGAGGTTCCTTAGGGACAAGAGAGTCCTGTCTCTGACAATTGAAAATTCAATTTTTAAATTTTATATATTAACTTTAGAATACAAAAGGCAAAATAGTCCATATGTCAAAAGATAAACTAAAGTAACAAACACCATTAATATGCTTTATACTTTTTCCCCCTGCATATATGGCCTGCTTTCCTTCTTTTTCTTTACTTTTCTTTTCATTTTTATTTTCCAGTATGTAATAAGTTTATTTTAGATGGTCTCTAAATTTATAGCACCCACAAAATCACAGTATCCAATCCTTGGAGGGGTCAAAGTAGCAAGTAAAGAAGACTTATATTTAGACATATTAATTTATTTATTTAAATTAAATTTTGTACCTTCCCTCTTTAATTAGTTAATTTCCAGTACTAATTTTTATGGACCTTAAATAAATTAGAGTAACTATATTAATTTTTATTACCCATAAAAAAAATTGATAGAAGATAATTTTATCTCAAAAAGTCTTATTATAATAACCTCTCAGTTATATAAACTAATCTCCCTTGGTTCTGTCAGCTAGAGAATTAGGGTGCTTTGAACCCATAAATAATGCAAAAGAGATTCATTTTTTATATTATAAAAAAAGAAAAGAAAATGTCACTGTTTGAATCATTGACATCTTGCATTATAAGGTAAATATTAATTATTAATTTAATTATTTTTTATTTTTTAATATATAATTTTTCTAAAAATATTTCGTTAAAAATTAAAAATTTAAATAATATTAAATAAATAAATTTAAAAATAAAAAATAATAATTTTGACCTAATACTTGATATGATAGTGATTATAATGAAATATAATTCTATTTAAATCTTTTTTTTTTCTTATTCAACTTATTTTTATATTAATTTATTTATATTTTTCTAATATAACTATTTTATAACTATATTTATCTGAAATAATTATTTTTAATAAGTATCTTAAGGGCACTGATTAAAAAAATATTCCTTATATATATATATATATATATATATATATATTGACTTAATCCATCTAAGTATTATGGACTAAATAATATAGAGATAACGCTTTTCCCTTTTATAAAAATTTAGAGATATAAATTAAATACAATATATAAAAATTAACTGTAATATTAATTAGTGAAATATCTTTTCCAACTATTAATTTTTTTAATAAAAAGATATATAGAGGACTAAAGCTATACAGTTGATTTAATGGTATAGCTTCTTCATCAGCTAATTAATTAAGTCAAAAACTCCATAATTTATGATGGCTTTTGCTAATTAATAATTAATGATTTGGTTGTTGCTCTAGCCAAGAGAGACAATGGCAGGAAGCCAGGAATGTTACAAGTTTTAGCTTTTCCCATTTTCATTTTCAATTAATTTTATTTTTGTCCTCTTATCATTTCTTTAATTTATAATTAAACAGTCTAATACTGTGGTTTTTTATATTTTTGTGGTGTTGACTATATATTGATTAATGCTACAATAGATTAAAAATTATGCAATATTATTTAATGGAAGTTCAATTTAACTATTCGAAACTAGCTTAATTGCTAAAAGTCTAATAATAAAATTAAGAAAAATTTTAATACAAATAAAAATTATAATTTTAATTATATTTTAATTCATATTTTATTAATAATTATAACAAATAATTTTACTATAAATACATTATCATAATTCATGAGATTACTATTTGTTTCACAATAACAATCTGTCCCATTTTTATTTAAAAATTAATCTCTCATATTTAATATAATATTTTTTATTAGTTTTAGTTTAGGTTTTTTTTTTCGTTTTTACACATTAATGACTTAACGTTATATTTATATATTTATTTGTATAAATTAATTGTGCAATTTATTTTTCTATTAGTTTTTAGTTTTTTTTTATTTATTTTTATTTTGACATGTTAATGGATTATTTTTATATTTATATATATGATTTATTCAATTTATGTGTATTCTAATGCGACTTTTATTTTTAATTTAAAATTTTAAATAGATTATTGTTTGTTTACTTTCATATTTATTTCATGCTATTTTTTATGTTAACTATTTGTTTGCTTAATAATTGATTTTATTGTATATTTTTATATTAATAAAATAATTATTTTAAGCATCAACCATCTTGAATTTATATATTTAAAAATCATGTCTTAAATATTAATTTTAAAAATCAAATTTTAAACAATAAATTGAAAAATAAATCCATTTTACTGAGTCAACTTTAAAATTCTATTCAATAAAGGTCTAAAAATGTGTTTAATATCTACAGTAAATTATAATTTTCCCCTTTAATTAAAAGATATCAAAATTTAGTTCTTTATCTATTTAGTCCATTTATTAAAATGTGCTATCAATGAATCCATGATAAAATAGTAACATTAACAAAAAGTTATATATACATACATGATCGTCATATTTTAAATAATATGTATATCATTTTCTTGTAATATTACTATAAAAGCAAAATGATTTTATGTATTCTTTTTATGATTTTATAATTTTACTATAATTTAATAATTAAATTACTAAATACTATATAATTATTTATAATCGTTAAGTATTGAATACTAACCGCTCACAAATATAATAGTTGCTAAATCAAACAAATACTATAATTATTAGTACTGCTAAATCATATGAAGAATTAAAGAATAATAAAAAAAATAAAAAATTGAGTGTGAGAATAAATTTCATATTGATTAAATATAAAATATTGAATAAATTTATATATAATTGAGTTTTATAACCCATAATAACTAATTTTTGAGATTAACACTATTATGATTATATAAGTTTTAACTTTTATAATATGGTAATTTCAAACAAGTTATAATGACAATATGACATATAATATGGTATCAGAATGAGAAAAAATATATATTTTAATTAACTTTTGAGGTTAATATTTTTATAATTATATAAACTTTAGTATTTATAATATATTAAACTGAGGCAAATTATAATGTTAACTTGGAATCTAACAACTACATGCTAATATAAAAGCCAAGAAAAACAAAATCAAAGAGAGAGTCCTAATTTTTCCTTTTATATTGGATTAATGATACAAATAGCTAGTACACATACATATATATAAAGAACCAAACGAAGACCATCCTTTCCATTATATGTAGGACCTTTTAGTTGGCCCTTCAATGACCCTTTGACATGCCTGTAAGAATAATCTACACCAACACAGTCTCTTCTATATTCATTCTCAATTTCATGCTTTGTATTGTATTATTTTACATATAGCCTATGAAAAATTAAAAAAGAAATTATAATTATATTAAAACTTTTAAAATAAATTATTTTATTCTAATTTTAAAAGTAACTACAGTAAAAAATATTATTGTATTTATCTTTTTTTTTTTACACTCATCACCCAAATTCAACCCATTATAATTCTCTTTCTATTTCTTCTCTGTTAAATAAAGAGTTGGGCTTAAATTGTTTACTAAACAAATATAATTGTGATAGTTAATTTTCAAAATTATTATTATTGTTTAGCAGCAACAAGTGGTATCATATCTTTTGATCTTCTCAAATACAAATTATTCACTATAAAATTAAAAAAAATTCATAAATGAGGATGGAGATCTTTTTAAATGCAAACTATATAAACTATTTACTCCGTAATTATGGAATTAATAAATGTGGATTAATATAAAAATTATCATTTACTATCTTGTTATAAGAATTGAATCTTAATCAATAAAATAATTAAATTTTTTTATCAATCAAATTAATTTTTGAGGTCTCGAAATTATTATTATTATCATTCTTTCCGTTCCAAAAAGATAATTGTAAACTAAAAAATTTAATTATTTTCAGTTTATTATATTAATTTTATCATTTTTTTTTCTAAAATATCCCGGCATAAAGTACTCATATTATACACTTTTCAATTATTTTTATTTTTTTAATATTTATAATAATTAAACCATTCATATTAATTGGCCCATAATAATGATCATACATTTAATAACTCACCATTTCATTTGTGAGATTTGAATTTAAAAAACTCTTATATTAAAATACTAAAAAACTATCCTATTAAATTTATAATTTCAATATAGAAAAAATAAAAAATATAATTATATATGTGATGATAATAATATAAATTAATAAAAAGTATATTTGATAATTATTTATTAAAATAACATCTAAAAAAAGAAAATTGATTATATTTTGAGATCAACGAAAAAAAAAATTATAAATGAAGTATTATTTTAATGAAACCGTCTAATACCTATTAGCTTTGATTAATTTGAGTTTGATTCTGTAAGAATCCAGAAGAAAGAACAAATTCTAATTAGAGATATTGTTTAAGAAAACTAGCTTATTATCATACCAACTATTATTATTTTTAGTAGTAGTAATGTGGCGACAAAGTGCCGAGTCAACATCAATTTCTGTCAACAGATGCTAATGGTCGGAAATTCATCATGCCACGTCAGGTAACTGGTCCAACATTACGCGAAGACTTTTCTTGGCAAACCATATCCTACGGAATATATACTGAGGAGCTGGACCCTATTTTGTTTGGGCGGTGAGAAAATAAAGCACAAGACACAACTCCACCGCCTTCATTTGTTCTCTTCTTAATTTCTCCATCCTTTGAATTTTTCATGCTTCATTAATTATTTAATTACTTGTTTAATTTTGAATCTTTTTGTTTGACAATGCCATTTTTTTTGTTGTTTCTATAGATAATTTTGATAATTATTACTAATTTTAAGGATTAATTTTTATCTATTAAATATTTTTTTTAAACATAAACATTTTATGAATATTACGATGGAGTATGAAAATATATTATTAATCTCATTCGAAGATAATATTTAATTTTAGTTAATTCATAAATTAGCTTAAAAAATATTTAATTTTAGTCTTAGCTTAAAAATATTTTTAAGTGTTTGAATAAATAAATATATAATTATTACATTGAATAAATTTATATAAGATCAATGTACCAAATTAAATCAATTCACCCAATGGAAAAATCATGGTTTTAATTACTATTTCTAATGTCAAGTCAAGTTGTCAAAAAGTGAAAATAGTCAAACCTTTTTTTAATTTGATTTTCAATAAAGGATATGAAAATATAGTACAATCCAGTTGAATCAAATTTTCACATGTAGGATGTGGAGTTTTATTTGATTTCAGTTATGATGATAAGGTAAGTACATACTATTATAGGTTTGGAATACACATTTAGTTAGCATATAGACTCTTTCTAGCCTAAGATTCATTTGACAATATATTAGCTCACTCTCAAGATTTATTTTTATTTTCAAAAATTATCATCGAGAGGTTTAAATATCAATTAGTTCATTCACTATCGTACTAAACTAAAATTCTATCATCTATTAGGCTCAACCTATTTAAAGGTTACTAAATGGATAATTGTAGTAACCGTTACTTATTGATATATAAAATGAGACACGTTAGAATTAAACATACTTAAAGCAATGTCTTTATAATAGTGGTTTAATGCATACATGATGTTAGATATTGTCGAAGTTGGAGAAATTACATGTCCTGCCAAGTCAGGTTATTGATTTCCGACTTGAAATATTATCATATGTACATCTATTTTAATCTAACGGTGAAATAAAGTGAGAATAAAAAAAGAGATTGATCACCATTTAAAGGTAGCTTATTTTATAACTTCTCATCTCTTTTCTTTCACTAAAATCTTTATTTAAAATAAAAAAAAAAATTATATTTTTTTTTTCCTTAAAGTTTCTTATCTATAGCTTCTAACTTAAATATAAGAAGGTTTTTGTCAAATAAAAAACATGACATTTTAATATTGTTATTCATTGTGCAGACTCAGATTCATTTCAAAAAAGTTGAGTCCAATATGAATTTCAAATCCTATTTTTGCATCCAAAATAAAATTAGAGCAACTTTACTTGACGAATCAATGTCCCATCATTCCTTTTCAATGTGTAATTTAAAGGACATGATTAATTAAGATAATCAAGTCGGTAATGTGGTGGATTATTGAAGATTGATCATGAAATTCAATAATTCTAATTAAGAAAGCGATTGAACTGCAATTCTTCCCCAATAGATTCGAGCAAATCCATAACATTTTTTTGCAAAGTGTAAACACAAGTCAATGTTGTAAAGTCTAGCACAAGTCAATTTTGTATATTATAATATATTTTATATATATAATTGATCATACATTGACATGGCTAATAAATAATGTGTAATGTCACTTCAATAACGCATAGGTTCACATATGGCCTTTTAATTTAATCTGAACTATATATAAATTTGGAGAATAAAAAACTAAAAAGTATGTCTTTTTTTATATAAAAATTTTTCATCCCTTATACTATGGAATAAACTTTTTATTACTAAATTTTTTTTTTGCAATTTTAAAAAATAGTAATTTTAAAAAATAACATATCGAAATAATTATATTTTTTTATTGACACCACATTATAATAGTTTAACGTTCGAATATTTATTTGATAATACAAGAGATCATGAATGTAAACTAATTCCGGGATCTAAGTTTTTAATCTTAATATGGACCGAAAATATATTTGCTATTTTTTTTTTTTTTAATATCAAGAGATCAACTAGCTGTCGGAGTATGGTAATTTGTAGGTAATTTGAACTTGATAATCCCATCCACTAGCTCTTTAAAACAAAATGAGAAGATTGATTAGAATAGGTCGGATTGGTTTTTCTTTTTTCTAATTTTTTTAAAAATTTTTAATAAGTGAATTTAAATTACAAACGGACTAATTAATTATTTGATTATGTTATCACTTAAGGTTTATAAATAAAATAGTCGTGAATCCGCGTACCGTGTAGATTTTAATCATATTTTTTATTTAAGTTATTTTCTTATAATGTTTTAAGTTAACAAATTATTGTTATTATTTTATGAATAATTTTAACTATTAATATAAATAAAATATATTAATCAATTAGGTTTAACTAAAGTAAATTATATCTATTAATTTTTATAAATTTTAATTAAAACTTATAAAAATATATTGACGTAACCTGATCAAAAATCAATTTTAAGAGATTACTAATTTTCACTAATTCAACGAAAATTTTAATTTTTTTTATTATTAGCTAAGAAAATTTTATTTTACATTTTAACTGAGGCAAAGGCAGCTAAAAAAATAAAGATATATATAGTAAAAAAATTATTAAATTTTTTTTTATTATAATAATATTAAGATCAGTGGCGTAATCAGGAATATGACCTTTAGCCCCAAATCACTTGAAAATATTTATATTACTCATATATAATTTGTCTACTTTTTTAATTAGTCTTTATGAATTTCTAATTGTTCCCTAAAATTAAATTTTATAAATAATTTTAAACATTAAAATTATTTAATTCATGTTCATCCTATAAATATAGAAGATCAATTAATTAAAAAGGTATATTTATAAAAAAAAAAATACGATTAATTATTATTATTTGAAACAAAAATTATTAAAATTTTAAAAAATCAACCTTTTATTTTTTTTTTTATTAATTTTGAGCCCAAATAAAAATTAGATTGAATGATACTAGAGGTCACTAAATTTTAATATTTATTCTAATATCATCACTAACCATTCTTTCTTTGCAAACTAATTACTAAAGTTGGATAAATTTTTCACCGACTAATCACATATCAGAAATCCCATTGGATATCTAAATTAAATAGAGTCAATTGACACGTCGGTGAAGGAGGTTCGTGCTATCTAAATTGACCTAAGGTATAAGTGAGAAGAGATAAAACTCACAAGAAATAAAATTGAATTTTAGGATGGGATAAAGTTCAATTACAGTTAAAAGTTAGAACTAGTCAATAGACAATCATATCTTAAGTCCATATATATTCTCTATAATTTGATCTCTTTTTTTAATGTGGGATTTTATATTTCAATACTCCTCCTCTTTATAATTTAACAAACTGAAATAATACCAACAACACCTACCTAGCAATTAGAAAGAAAGATATTTTTTTTACAGAATAAAAAACGGAGATAGAAGAAAAAAAAAACTTGCATGGATGACATTCAGGGTCCATTAAGATAGCATCAACTCCAAAATGCAAAAGACTAGGATCAACCTCAGCCGATACAGGTTTAATAAGTGTGTGCTTTCAATTGAGAATTATAGAATGCAATAGAGTATCTATTAATAGAACAACCACAAATTAGTTTTAAAAAAAATACCCAAAAAAGGTATTAATAAGAGCAAGGTACTTATGGCGGAGGAATGGCTGGTGGTGCTAAAAGTATAATCGACGAAAGAGCGGAGATTGAATGAAGAAAAAACATCAACAGCTTCAGCAAGTATAACCAGTGTTATTAATACCAGATCGAATCCGCCAATTCGATCAGAAAAATTGAGAATTGGTTGGGTGATTGATTCGGTCCACTTATTTTTATCCACTCATAAAAATGATAAAAAAATTAATTAACTGACAAATTGAACTGATTTTCTTAATCGGGCGGGTCCGTTTTAATATTTTTTATCAAAAAGAGGTGTTTTATTTTTGAAATTTTATAATAAATTCTTGTGATAAAAAAATTTGAACCTAAAACCTTTCAAATATTTTCTAAGATTCTTTCTATTGTGCTAAGGAGAAAAATTATTAATGTGTTCTCAAATTTAATATTTATAATTATCAAATAATGTAATTAATTAATAAATTATACTATTAATTTTTAAAGATAATTAAACTCATTAAATTAAATATACCCTTAAAATATAAAGTTGTATATATTTTTGTGATTTGAAATTTTATTTTAATTATTATTCAATATATTTGTTAACTAATGTTTATTAATTTATTTATTTTATACAACTATATTTTATTTATCATATTTTTATTATGTAATATAATTATAATATATCTTATATTTATTATATATTTAATTTAATTATAATTTAATTCTTGTTAAATTTTTTTAATAGTAAAACTATTTAAATATTAAAAAATTAGAAAACAACTAGTATAATGTATGAATTGAATTTTTTTCATATAATAATATATGATATAAAAAAATATTTTTTTATAATTTTATGTAAAATTAATTATGTTAATTTTCATTTTTGTAATAATTAATTATTATATTACTATTTTAAATTTAATTGGATTATTTTTTTTATTATATAATAAAAAAAGGATTAATGTATATTTTTCTATTATATAATATTAAATTTAATTATTTTTTATTTTATTCCAATTTAACTGATTCGATTCCGGTTGAAGTTCTGACCATGTGATATTTTATTTTCACCGGTTATCTGGCTGGTCCAATTGTGAGAATATTAAGTATAACAGGGATATATTGAGAAACTCAAAGGAAGAAAAGATTTCAAATTCTTTCTTTGAATGAGTCCTTCTCTTCTCATTTTTCCTCTTTGTCGCTATTAACTCTGGTGAAGAGACCAGGACTGTGATAGTGGTAGCCTTGACTGCAGAGGTGGAGGCGGTGATCCTTCATTATTGATTGATTTGTTGCATAGAAAGAGAAAGAAATAAAAAAAAAATAAAGGAAAAATAAGAAATTTATTTAGCTAGTGAATCCCACATATTCTATTATTGAGTGGCTGATGTGGCAAATGATTGGGCTTGAGTGGATGAAGTGACGATGATGTGGCATACTTAGTCAACTTGATTTGTTTACTTAGCGTCCATGTGTGTCGATTCGATAAGTATTTTAAAAGGTGATTTGCCAATACAATTGTTTTAAAAGTTCAGTTATTCATCTGCAAAGAAAAATGGTTTGTAATAATTTTATTAAAAATATTAAACTATGGATATCATTGATATCATTTCCCAGATAAATTTAGAAACGTTTAAGCACACTATATAAAATAAAAAGTTGGATAATTTCATCTTATAATTATAAGACAGAAAGAAAAATAACATAAAAAAGAAAAGGAATGAATTGTGTCTTCTCTCCTATCGATTCTCAGATGTTTGTGAGTTTTATTTTCCTTCACGATCTATCTATTTTCAAATTAATTTCATTTTATTTTAAGCTTTGGCTTGAAATTTGAAAAAAATACAAAAAATGTAAAAGAATGACATAGGTAAAAAAACTATCAAAGAAAAGATGACTGATCATATATGCATATTCGGTAGAAATTTTGGTGAGTAAAGTGATCAAATTAAAAAGTTTACTAAAATTTAAATAACATAGATTTTCTTCGCTGACATAGTAGTTGATTCTGTTTAACTTAGACAAGTGACGTTTAACGTATCATGTTGAATTATCATATCTTATTGATGTGTCCGTTTATGAATGCGAATCCAGTGAAATTTCTGATTAATGACATGCCAATGAAAAATTTATTAAATTTTAATGATTAGTTTGCAAAGAAAAATAGTTAGTGAGACATTAGAATAAATATTAAAATTTGATGACCTTGATATTATTTATGCTAAAAGTTGAGATGGTAACTACTAGAGTTTGAAATGTTGATACATACAAGTTTACAAATAGGTGAAGTATTAAAATTTTTTACACAGCTCCAATTAAATTAATAAATTATGTTAGGTTTTTATTATTGTTTATAGTTTATATTTATTTAATATGAAATTCATTTCTGAAAAATAAATAACTCTTTGTCTTTCAAACTCTTATACCCATTTTTCCTTGAGAATTTATTATGTATATTAAAAATTGTATTCACCGAATAGAAATAAATGGGATATATGGATGGAACACGTGCACGTAAATCATATAAAATGTAAAATTGTTAGTTATTTTGAGAAAATAAATTTGCATGGTGTTGGATTTGATCTCAAACGTGGACTTTGAAATTGATTAATAAGAATAGAAGTTAGTGGTAGTGGAATTGGAATCTAATTCCTTACCCATTTCTTTCTTTGACAGTGTACGACCTTCCCCTCACTTTCATGCCAAAAGCCAACCCTTCCATGTGTGGGGATTTCTAGTTGTAAAGTAACCTAACTTGCAGCCTTAACACATTAACTTGCCTCCTCTTCCTCTTCTTTTCTAATGACACCAATTCTACAAATATTTTTTTATAGTACATCAAAAAATTTTAAAAATATAATATATATTTTACAAATCAGCTGATGTATCTATTGAAATTATGTCAATTTACATTTTATTAAACCCATTTAAAGCAATATCAGTTGTTAAATTTACTAGTCATTTAGCCAGATTTTATTAAACCCATTTAAAGCAATATAGTTGTTAAATTTACTAGTCATTTAGCCAGATTTTATTAAACCCATTTAAAGCAATATCAGTTATTAAATTTACTAGTCATTTAGCCAGATTAAGGTTTAATTTCAATCTAAACTATAATTTAATTTCTTATGAATTCACTTGTTTTCTAGTGGCTTAATTTATACAATAAATTAATTCAATTCAAATAGCATTTGATATTTGAAAAGTAAAAAAAAAAGAAAAGGATATGTTGGAGATGCCAATTGTAGGTCCCAAAGGCATGGAAAAAAATAGAAACATCTACTTTTCGTTAATGTCTTGTGTGTATTTCAACTGCAGAGCTTAAGAAGAAAAGAGGGTCAAAATGCACCAGACATGGCTCCCACATTGTAAAGAAATGGTACCATCTATAATCTGTCTGTATGATAATGAGTTTATAATAAAAGTGGCTGCATGTTAATTTTTCATCTTAGGAACTTTACTTGATAATTGCACATGCAAAACTGACATCAATTTGATGCTCTGTTCTGTCAGCTATCTATCTTGCTTTATAGCTTCTTGGACATGGACACTGGCCTCATTTCTTGGGACCAAACCACAACTACCCTTGTGTTTCTCATACAACAATACCCATTGAAGGATAGGTAGGAGCAACAATTTAATCCATTGGAAAAACTAAGGGATCCCAGATTTTAAATCGCAGTTGTTGTCATTATATCCGTTGCATCTATTTGGCATTATTGTTTGAGCTGCTGTTAAAAACAACGTTTTGTAGAAAACTATAATTAAAGATCATTAAAATTTATTTTTAAAATGAATTTTACATACTCTAATTATAGAAGCTAACAAAATAATTAGTATTTTCCAGAAAATAACTGTCCAAACAAACCTATGATCTCCTTCAAGTTTAGTGCAATTAACACATGCACTATAGTTCATACGGTATAATAATAAGTGAAAACAGAATATCGTAGAACCATAGAGATCTCTCTAGTGAGAAAATTTTATTAAGATGTGTCAAAGTTACACCCATCAGCAACGAAACGCCTGCTAGGAAAGACTGAGGGAAAAGCAGATGTCCTAAAATAGAAAATAAATAGGAACCTAAATGCTAATCACACGATATTTGGGGTTGGAGTTGCAGTAATTTTCCTAATCCATGATGGCAAAACCTTAATTTAAGGTATGTTTTGTCTGGCTTTAGCCCTTTGAAACTATCTGGACAGTCCACAAATGTGCAGTAGTTAAAACAACATTGTTCTTACAATGCCGGTTGGGTTCATTTCAGACGTAAATATTAAAGTGAGGGATTTCAGGATAAAAGAAATGTATCTGATAAAAGGTGCATAGTGACTTTAAATCAAGTTATATGATTTCTCAGCCACCTGACCATTACTGTAATCACACCAATGCATCATCTCCTTTCATGAGTTAAAGACTTCACAGTATCACTAATCACACTTGACCACCATAACTGTACCATCTCAATACTTATGTTAAACATTTTCAGAGAACTAACCAAAACTCTGATTAGGTGGTGTGTTTACTGGGGAAAAAAAAAAGCCACAAGAACTAGCATTAAAAACCATTATTTGAAAAGGACAAGCAAAATGACATTACAGAAATTTCCTTTATTCTCCACTTTAATACTGTAAACTAGCTATGACCTTTTTTTCTTTTCTTTTTTTTGGTTTGGGAAGGGAAGTAGATATGACTCTTGATTGCATATTATTGTAAGGTTTCTTGAGATGGTTAGTACAAAAATAAAGTGCATATTTGATCAAAACTTTCTATCAGAATACAGAAACTGCATTAAAAATCATACATAAACAATGTGTGCTTGGATACCCGATCAACTGTCTTCCCCTGCTAATCCAGTGACAATGATAAGTTAATGAACCATATGAAAGTTAAAATTATTTCCTTCCCCGGTTAAGCCTCTGAAGGTGGTAATTGATGCTTCCCCAAGGCTTTCTGCTCTTGTTAGTCTGCAGAACAGTAGTTAAAATCTTTAGGAGATGTTAAATAGCATCAATGGTTGCAGAGTTAATGAAAAATTTCAACACAACTAAAAAGTTCAATTAACTGGATATAACCAAGAGAACACAAAAAGAGGGCACAAAATGAACTCTTTCGTGTATCATATCGTCACCTGAGCGTCCATACAGGTACTCAAAAGTTCCCTTTGCCGAACACACTTATCATCATTTGTGTGGTTAAGAGACAAGCAATTGAGAAATGATATCATTTCCTTCATACAAGGTCTCGAGAGAGAGCCAAATTTCTTCGGGTTAATGTATAAAGTACCAGCTTTCCGACCCATTATTCCAATGTAAACTACATATATCAAAGAACAGAGTTACTTGAACAATTTTGAAAGATCGGTAAAAAGAAAATAAAAAAATAAAAAAAGGAAGTTCAAAGTCTAGAAAAGGAAATGAAAACACAATGGATAATGAAACATATAGGTTTGATGAATCTGAGTAATTAAAATTGAAAAAACAAAATGGTATCCTGAATTCTGATTACCAAAAAAGTGGATAAACAAAACAAAGAGTTATATAACCCAGGCTAAACCTGAAGAAAATAACACAAATTCTCAGAGTCAAAATGTTAGATATCATAAATGTGTTAATTCAGCGACTAATGTAATGTAGTATAAAAATTCAAACTGCTGGCATTTGTGAAAAATAAACTTAAACATGAATGAAACACAGATTACAGTTAAATTCCGCACTTCAATGACTTATCCTAGACGACCACTTCTCAACAAAACCCCATTCCAATATTTAAACTACTCTGAGTAAAGCATCACTTATAAAAGACTGTCTCCCAACTCTCTGTAAATAATGGGTTCACAACTAGCGTAAATAATGGAAACTGGTCAATTCATTTGGTTCACAAACTAGCTTTTCACTTACATGTGAATTTGTAATCCAAAATTTTGCAAATTATCTATTTTACATAATAGTTGTCGCACAAGAAAATTTTCAACAAAAGAATTTAGGTTGTCAAATAGCTAATAATTTATCATTTGAAATCTCAACAGAAATTTGAGATGCGGGATAGCCATTCAAAGGGAAAAATACTTAACATTTAAAATTTGAATAAAACTAGGGGAAAGTAAAAAGAAAAAAGTGTCGTGTGATTTTGCAAATTTACACTTAAAATCTTGTGGTTTGTTTTATTACACTCTAGTACATGTGGTTAGCACCGTTAGCACTATATGCCAAAGCCCATAACTCTGTTAAATTCGCAAACCACATAGTACCTTTTTGTACTTTTCCTACAACCTAATAGAAATGAACCAAACAAAGCCAGTGAGATATGCAATTACAAACTGAAATCCAACTTTCACTATCAGCCTGTGATGAGCCTAGAATGTGAAAGAAATATCAAGAGCTATTTGTAAGATTTATCCATCGAATTGTTTGTTATTGTTTGAATTTGTTTAACTTTTAATTTGATTGTTGTTTTTATGTTTTCTTAAGTTATTTGAAAGATTTTCAGGTATAATTCAAACTAAATTGAAGTTGGAAGCCCATACGAATCAAAGTCCGTGACAAAAGGAAGCCTTAGAACGCGTTTTAGTGCACAGTGGAATTCTGCACGGCCATGCAGAATTTTTTGGTTCTGACCAACATGAATTTTCGCGAAAATTGAAGAAGCATCAGCCTCTAAGTGAATAAAGAAGGATACCATGGAATTTCCCGGAGTTAAAATTTCCTGCGGTTAAAAGATCCCTATGAACAGATCCTACAACTTATCAATTAACAAATCTCATCTTTCAAATATTTATTAAAAACAAAAAACAGGAAACTTTTGAAATAAACAAAAGAAAGGCTAAAACAACTATGACATAAACGGCGAAAGGCCTCTCCACCAAAAAAAACAAAAAAAAAAAACAAAATTTCTCCATTTTCATATACAATTCTCTGTATATACTGATTAATCCCTGAACCCATTAAAATCCCATTTCCTCCAGTTCAAAAAAGAACCCATCTTTCTGGTTTAATCCAATAGCAAATCCCTCAAATGACCAAACCCATATTTGTAGGCATAAAACCGAAAGATAAATGCTCAAATTCAACTAACAAAACGAAATTAAAAAAAAAAAAAACCAAATTCGATATTGTACTTACCAAATCTGTTACTTCAATAGCATGGATGTGGAAGGGATGGGCACGGGCACCTTAAGGCTTCGCTGTTTTCACTACAAAGCTTCAATTTTTGTGCTCAGTCTCTTGATTCACTCGGAATCTACTTGTTTCTGTATCTCGATGTTTAATGGGCTCAGCAGAAAGCCTATCTTAATTATAGGCTTATTATCCATTTGTAAGTGTGGAAGGAAGCTAATCTTGGGCTTGTCTCGAGCCCGCCTTAAACAGCCCAGAACTATTAAAAACTAAAAATATTTATTTAATATGCCTTTTTTTTTTAAATAAAGCTAAAATTAAAAAATAAATACATTTATTTTACTTTTCAATTATTTCAAATAATATAACTTAAAAATTCATTTCAAATATATTAAAATATATCATTAATTGTAATAATTCTTTTACATTGTTTATTCCAAATTAAATCATAGGATAGGATGAATTCCTCTAATAATTTAGTTAGAATTTGCTTTCAAATTATATTTCTTGCACTCCTGGGAATGCTATATAAAAATTTTCTGTTCACCAAATAGAAAACTAATGTTGGTGGGGAAGACGTTATTTTTAAACAAAAAATATTATTAAATCATTGATAATTTAATTTAATTCGAATCTTTTATCTTATTATATGTCTTATTTTTTATTTTATATTTTTTTATAAGTCGTATTATTTATTTTATAAAATATTTTAATAATTAATATTTTTTTATAATTGATTTATCGTATAAAAAAAATAATATAAGATAGAAAGTTGATAGGGTAGAAGTTATTTTCAAACAAAGAGCGTCAACAATTTTAGCAAACCACGCAGAATTACCAAAGCTTAGGTTAGCTCTCACTTCTTTTACGAGGAATACAGCTGGCCTGGTTAGCTAAACAAAGCTCAAGTCTAAACCTACTTCCAGTTGGCGGACTAATTATTCAACCCATTTGAATTCTTTAATTTGTATTATTATGACATTTACCGGTTTACTATAATTAATATTTTAATTTTTTATTATTTTAAAATTAATAATTTAATATCTAAATTATATAACTTCAATATAAATGCAAAATTTTGAGAAATTAAAATGTTTTATTTGTATAATAACTTAATTAAATATTAAAGTATATTACAGAACTTGAAGTCTCTGCCCTCATCAAACTCTCTAATTGAACCAATGCTACTTTTATGAAAAATTTGCAAATGTACCATTGATATTTTTTTAAAAAATAATGATTCTGAAATCACAGAAGGACACAGCGCTCTTACTCCGTTTATTTTTTTTAACAATTTTATTTATTTATATAAATATATTTAAAAATTAATAAAATATTTATTTTAAATTCAAAAATTATAAATAAATAATCAATAGAATTCTTATAAAATGTACTTCATTTTGACATATTAAAACTTAAAAAATAATTACTTTTCAATTTATCATAAATTATTTAAATATAAATTTAATTTTTAAAAATTTTTAAAAATTATTATTTAGTTAGTAAATATTATTCTTTTCACATATAATTTCACTAAATATAAATTTAATTATATATATATATATATATCCTAATCTAAATTAATTATTAACTTAAATAATTTTATTTTTTTACTCACTTATTAATAATTTAATTATCTTCAAAATATTTATAATATATTTTTTAAAATAATTTTATTAAATAAAATTTCAATTTGAAATAATTAAATTTAAAATTTTTACTATTTATGTAGTTAAAACAATAAATTATTAAAAGCATATTATATTAAGATTTAAATTTTAAATATATAAGATTTTAAATAAGTAGTTTATATATAAAGAATAAATAATTAATATCTTAATATAAACTATTTTTAAATATTCATTTTTTTAACTATATAAATAGTAAAAAATTTTAAATTTAATTATTTTAAATTGAAATTTTATTTAATAAAATTATTTGAAAAAAATATATTATAAATATTTTAAAAATAATTAAATTATTAATAATTGAGTAAGAAAATAAAATTATTTAAGTTAATAATTAATTTAGATTAGGATGTATATATAATTAATTAAGTTTATATTTGGTGAAATTATATGTGGAAAGAATAATATTTACAATTTAGTAACTAAATAATAATTTTTAAAAATTTTTGAAAATTAAATTTATATCTAAATAATTTATGATAAATTGAAAGTAATTATTTTTTAAGTTTTAATATGTCAAAATGAAATACATTTTACAAGAATTCTATTGATTATTTATTTATAATTTTTGAATTTAAAATAAATATTTTATGAATTTTTAAATTTTTAAATATATTTATAAAAATTAAAAAATAAATTAAAAAAAAGTTGTTAGGAAGGTGCGTTCTGTCTCATTTTTTTGACTTCAGATTATATTTGTGCTTTCAAAAAAAAATGTACTAATGTGATATTTTGGCTAAAATTTATGAGCATATTTACACATTTTTTCTATTTTTTGACGGTAAAGGTTAATTATATATGTTCAAAGATCACCAATTTAGTTCAATCATAATGTTATCAGAATTGGGCCGGTCAAATAATTGGTGAAAATAAAAGATCAAATGGTCAAAAGTTCAATCAGAATTAAACCAATTAAACCGAAAATAATTTAATTTAATATTATATAATAGAAAAAATATATTAATCCATTTTTTTATTATACAATAAAAAAAATAATTCTATAAATTTAAAATTGAAATATAATAATAACTAATTATTATAAAAATAAAAATTATCATAATTAATTTTACATAAAATTATAAAAAATATTTGTTTATATCATATATTATTATATGAAAAAAAAATTTAACTCATGTATCATACTCGTTGTCCTATAATTTTTTAATATTTAGATAGTTTTATCATTAAAAAAATTTAATAAGAGTTAAATTATAATTAAATCAAATATATAATAAATATAAAATATATTATAATTATATTACATATTAAAAGTATTATAAATGAAATATATTTATATAAAATAAATAAATTAATACATATTAGTTAACAAATATATTAAATAATAATTAAAATAAAATTTCAAATCACAAAAATATATATATATATATTTATATTTTAAGGGTACATTAAATTTAATGAGTTTAATTATCTTAAAAGGTTAATAGTATAATTTATTAATTAATTAAATTATATAATAATTATAAATATTAAGTTTCAAAATATTTAATAAAATTTGTCTTTTGTATAGTGGGAAGAACCTTAGATTGAGCACAAGGATTTATTAAAAAAAAATCAAGAATAAAATGGTATGATTTTGGTTTAAAATGGCGTCGTTTTAATAATTAAAAAAAAAAAAAAAGAAACGTCATAATAAAAAAATTCAGTCTGATTCGATCAATTTTTTGTCTGATTAATCGAAAGACGGATAAAAGAGACTGACCGACTAGGCTTCTAATTCAATTCTCAATTTTTTCGATTCAACCGATCGGTTCGATCTGATTTTGACAACCATATTCAATCATACTTAGAATTTTTTTTTTCAATTATAAAATTATAAATTTAACCATAATTAAAACCTAACCAATAAAAAATAGAAAATTTGTATATCTCACATTATCATAAATATTGGAAGTAATAATATTAATTTAATATTATTTAATATAACATTAAAACTAACAATTAATATTAATTTATAAATTGATAACAGTATTATTAAATTATCAATGTATGTTAACAACATATTAATTTTATTATCAAATATTTATAATAGTGTTATAAAAAAAAATTTGGTTATAGGAATTATATATATCGAGTTGGTAATGTTGTTGATTTTTATTAGCATCAATTTTACTTTTAATAATATGATTTACATGCTAAATCATGCCATTAAATGGGATTATGTGCAAGAGCGTCTCTAGTCAATAAGGCTATTTAAAAGCATGATATCATTAGAGATGTGATTTTGGATTTGTTTATTGAAGTTCTTGCATTTTAATTGAATCTAATAATATTTTTTACTTATTTAGCCACAATTAACTATTTGCTGGCTTAATTAATCAAATCCAATCCCTTCTGGAATTGGTATGAAGTTTTAATCATGATGAGCTAGCTCTGGATTGACTCATGTACTGAAATTTGAATGGAATTAAAAAAGAAAAAAACCTATGCTTTTTCTACAATAATGGGCAAGTGTATTAACTTATGCTTTTATTTAATTAAACATATTAAAAGAAAGAGACAAGAGTTATAAAAGATTATATTTTAACAATAAGTGTTGCCTTGATGCTTAGTTATTTTTATTTTATTGGAGATTATAATTATCATATATTACAGAGGATCACTCTATTGAAAATTTATCACCAACTTGAACTAAAATTAAAAAATTAATTTATGTACGTAGTAGACCTAATTAAGATTACAAGAGTGTCGACATGATTTTTGTTGTAATTTTCCCCCAACTGGTGCAAAGATTTATTTGTGGAAATTCTTGAAAGAATATTTATAATTGGCCAAGCAAATTAATTAATTCCAGCCAACTTCATAATTGGTTGGTCCCCCCTCCCCTTTTCCCCATCTCTTCATTTCTAAATTCTCATCAACCATTTTCATAATCTCAATCTCTAATAAGCCAAAAGAACAAATAACGTTGAATTGGGTTATTCAGATAACATACTCTTAGGGTTTTAGGTCAAGCAATATGCGATTGCTTGAAATATTACATTCTAAATATTTAATTTGAAATGTCTAACATGCTGTCCTTAGTTAGTATATATATAGGGTTACACTAGGATTAAACCAGTTAATAGGCTCTTACTCATTAGGCCCACTATAAAGTTTCATTATCTATTAGGGCTTATATTATAACATATATTAAGATTATTTAATATACTCAACAATCTCCTCCTATGTTCTACATATAACACTTTTCAATAGATAGATAATATAATGTTCAAAATAAAATATTGAATCATCATATCACAAAAAATTCATTATTCAAAATATAAATTCTTTAAGCACACTATTAATTTTAGAAACAAACTAAACTAAAGCAAATAAATTAAATATATTTGAATAATAAGTGTACCAATATAGAGTTTTAGAATTTAATTAAACTCAATCAAATGGGCATTTTCACTTGTAAGTGAACTATTTATTCAACTGAAAGAAAATATAATAGTCATCCACAGTCCAGAACTATAGAGGAATTATTCATCAAGTAGATCATCCTCATCAGAAGTTCAGTTCAGCGTTGCTCCTTTATTTTCGTCATTTCTTATAAGTTACCAAATATGAATTTCATATGAATCCAGTCATTTGTATAACTCTTTAAAGTGTCTAGTTCATCCAAAATAACTTAGCACAATACCCCAATAATTGAAAATAATGATATATTAATGTCAATTAAGCATCAATACCAAGAATACATTAATGTCAATAATAGTATGCATCAATGTCAAAACCAATAAGCATCAATGTCAAAATTAATAAGCATCAATGTCAAGTTTCTTTATAAGAACAAGACCTAAACAGTTTCTTTTTCAAAAGAATCATTTCATGTTTTTATGTGGAATGTTACAGATGCCAAGTTCAAATTTAGTTAAGTTGTATCATCAAGTATAGAATGATACAACCGCTTAGGACATAAAATTCAAATGGAGATAAATTATCTCATCAAATCTGGAATGAGACAATTCGCCCAAAATGATATATCATCAAATATGGAATGATATATTAACAACTGTAAACATTAAAACATTATCAAGTGCTTATCTTAACCACCAAAGGGAGATTCGAACATTCAAAATAATACATATGTAGGTTAATACCTGTCTCATATAGCTTTTAACCCCATTTTCCCCATAATTTTGAATATTCAATCTTTGTTCAAACCTTTTGTTAGTGCATCTGTAATATTATCCTTCGATTGCACATCAACCAAAGTGATAATACCTTGTTTTATAAGATAATTCAGCATTGCATATTTTAGCCTCATATGCCACCTCTTACCATTAAAGAGTGAGTTTTTCACTACCGAAACTGTAGCTTGATTATCACAGAACAAACTTAAAGAATTAATAGTTAGACAAGTTAATGGAATATCCAATATCATATCTCTTATCCATTCTGCTTCTCCTCCTACCGAAACTAGAGCTGATAGTTTTGATTCCATAAACGACAAAGTAATATAAGTCTATCTTTTGGATTTCCATGCCACAGCTGCTCCACCCAGTGTAAAAATATAACCACTAGTAGATTTACTGTCTCTAAATTCTAAGCACCATGATGCATCAGAAAAATCTTTCAAGATAAGAGGATGACCATTATAGCATAGAGCATAATTTAGAGTACCCTTAAAATATCTCATTAGCCTCGTTAAGGCATTCCAATGCTCTTGACTAGGATTACTAGTGAAACGACTCAGCATGCCAACTGTAAAGGCTATGTTTGGTCTAGTGCAAGTCATTGCATACATGAGACTACCAATCAGTTTAGAATAATCCAACTGATTCACACTGGCTCCTTCATTAGGGCTTAGTCTTTAGGTAGGATCATATGGTGTCTCAGCCATTTTGCACTCACTGTATCCCCATTTAGAAAGTAGTTTCTCAATATAATGAACTTGGCTAAGGGTGATACCTTGCCCTCGAAAACTTACTTTTATTCTAAGAATGGTGTCTACTACACCAAGATATGACATTTTAAAGGTTTTAGTTAATTCACCTTTTACTTCATTTATAGTAGAAAGATTTGTACTAAGTATCAACATGTCATCCACATACAAGCAAATAATCGCAACCTTATTCGACACAGAATAGAAGTAAAAGCATTTATCAGAATAACTAGATTTAAATCCTAAGCTCTTTATAACTTTGTCGAATTTTTTATGTCACAATTTAGGTGCTTGTTTTAGACTATACAAATATTTGTTTAATTTACAAACTTTGTTCTCTAAACCCTTCACGACAAACCCTTCAAGTTGGTTCATATAGATTTTCTCTGTTAGATCTCTATTCAGGAAAGTTGTTTTTACATCCATTTGATGCACAACATAGTGTTCAATAGATGCCAATGAAGAAAAATTCTTATGGTAGTCAAATGACAGACCAGTGAGTATACATCAAAATAATCTATACCATAGATTTGAGTATATCCCTTAGCTACTAAATGTATTTTATACAGTGCTATTGATCCGTCAGGATTTAGTTTCTTCTTAAAAATCCACTTACAACCTATAGTCTTAACCCCTTTTGGCAAATCGACTAGTTGCCAAGTTTGATTTTGTAACAGAAAACTTATTTCATCATCAATGGCTTCTACCCATAACAAGGAGTTTCTAGATCTTTTCACTTCTTTATAAGTAGATGGATCATCCTCTAAATGGTAAGTGACAAAATCCTCACCAAACGTTTTGGGAACTCTCTCTCTTATAGATACTCTTAAATGTAGTGATCCATTAATTTAAGGAGTGTCAGAGGAATTAGATCAATTTCTATTAAAGGTTCTAAGTTAATTTCCATAGTGTCAGGTAAAGTCAATCCTTGATCTTTTAGAAATTTATCCTCAATGAATACTACATCCCTAAATTCTATAATCACATTGGTAGATAAATCCAAAAATCGATCAGTTGTAGTATCTTGGTATACACATGTGTTGGTCCTAGGTCCTACCTTTGGTCTCCTAGGGTCTGGTATCCTAACATAAGCGATACAACCCCAAATCTTTAGAGTATCATATCTACAAGGATGTTTATGCTATAATTCATAAGGTATGGAATTTATCTTAGAATGTGGCACTCTATTTAGGATGTGACATGCAGTCAAAGTTGCTTCTCCCCAATAACAAGAAGGCATGCCAACTGTCAATAACATAGAGTTTAACATTTCAGTTAACGTCATGTTCTTACGTTCAATTATGCAATTAGATTGAAGTGAGTAAGGAGCAGTAATTTCAAGTATTATGCCATGAGAGTTACAAAATTTCTTGAACTCTGTTAATTTGTATTATCCTCCTCTGTCACTCCTAAGTCTTTTAATTTTCAAGTTTAATTGATTTTCAGTACGATTATTGAAAATTTTGAATTTATCAAATACTTCATCTTTAGATTTTTAACAGATAAATATGACAAAATCTAGAAAAATCATCTATAAATGTTACCAAATACTTCCGACCTCCTCTAGTTGTGAAGCTTTTAAAATCACATAAGTCAGAATGTATTAGTTAAAGAAGTTGTATACTCATAGAGACCGACTGAAAAGGTTTTCTAGTAACTTTAGTTTGAGCACACACTTCACATCTATTAAATTTGATCAAAGTATCTAATGGTATATTATGAGTTTTAGCTAGTTTAGCCATTTTCTTATAGTTCACATGTCCTAATCGATTATGCAATATTTTTGGATCAATTAAATTTGAACTAACATGACTAACTATTTCATTTGCTAAACTCAGTCTATACATATCACCTATCAAATAAGCACATCCAAAATAACAAGAGTTAACAGATAATGTTACTCTACCATTAGAAATTAAAGTGTTCATGCCAGCAATATCTAAAAGACTGATATAAATTAAATTCTTTAAGATAGATGGAACTACTTTAACATTTTTTAGAGTTAGAATTTTACCTGAAGAAAGTTCTATGTTTATTGTATCAGTGTGAGTCACTACTTCTTTGT
>CANXYC010422664.1:0-11932 GCA_948193065.1 Aleurites moluccanus | reverse complement strand
GTATAATGATATGACATGAATATGTATATATTGTACATATATATGATATATGAGTTTGAGATGAAATATATATGTGTTATATGATATGGTTGAAAATATTGAAGTGCAATTTGAGTTGCAATTGATAAATGGAGGATATAAGGGGATGTATGGTATATTGGGAGTGTATTTTTATATGTTTTGTGGATAGCTTAAGTCAGAGTTTCAAAGGAGACTCTGTCAATTTTTCTGCATGCATTTTTGGTAGTATGATGATTTTAAAAAAAATTATCACCTAAAATGTATCACAGGTTAAGTAATGAATGTAAATGTTTAAGCATGAGTTCTTCGAGGTACTGGTGGCTTAGGCATTACCCATACCCTAGGACCGTCATAGTCTAAAGTTAGGTTGTGACACCTTTCTTCAAATTGATGATAGAAATGAAGAGAACTAGGTTAGCTTTCAAGTTTCTTATATATTTACTTAAGAAAATTGATGAAGAAATGAAGAAATGGAAGAAGAAAATGCAAAGAAAGGGTTCGGACAAACTATGAACAAAGGAAGAAGATGATGGAAATTTTGCTAAGTGTTGGAATATAAAGAAAATTCAAATGGCAAATTACAACTAAATCCCCAAACTTCCATCCATTACACTTTTAGTCCAAAATCTTATGTAATTTATTATGTCAATTTTGTAAAGATTTAGATATCAGAGTGGGGAGTCAATAAGCTTATTTTAATTTATACTTATTTATAAAAATAGTTCTGGAGTCATTCTATAACCCCGACCGATCAATTTTTACTATTCACCTTAAACTTCCTTAAAAATACCATTTTGCCATTAGTTACTTTTTCAGTGTTCCTAAATGATTTTCACTTCTTTCTTTTTACCAAAATTAAACATAAATTATGGTGATCTTTTATCCCTAGATCAACTTTAGAAATTCTTCTGTTGACTGGACTGCTAATTTCTCGGCAGTGTTCCAGACACCATCGTTTTTCGGAAAAGTATCAAGTTCACTTTCTAATTGTGTCTCTAAAATTATTTTCCATCATTTCAAGACTAATGAACCACATTCTGAGAATTAATTCATGCACGTGAGTTAATAATTTATAGGGTATTACACCAACTCTATAGCCCTAGCATCAGAATAGGGCAATCTGCTTACTACCTCCTCCACTTGTTCCAAAATTTCACTGGGATCTTTAGTAGACTTCCCTTTGAATTATGGTAACCCCAACTTCAAAAAATTAAACATAGTCACACCTCCCTTAGCAATAGCCCATCGCCTCTCCAGTTTGGCTACTGGTTCCATCGGTGCAACTATAGGTTGAACAAGTGGAGGTATTGCTGCAGGTGGATGAATTGACATTGGTGGGGGTTCCTATCTTGCTTTTCTCAGCTCTTCATTTTTCCTTCTTAAGGCTTGAATTTCTCTCAATAATGCTTCTACATTTCCTTCCCCTACTTGGTTCTTATACCCATCTTCTTATTTAAGGTGGTTCCCCTACTTCTTTTCGCATCAAAGACTTATTAGAGGCTATTTCAGGCTCCTCCCTAGGTATCTCTACTCTACTTCTACCTCTACCCCGATCTCTACCACGGATTCTGCCATGGGATCTACCTCCGGACATCATCTTTTATCACTATAAGAAAAATATGAAAATTATCACGTAACGGATAATGCAGAATAAACACATATATAACGAATACTACAAATGACGAAATTGAAACCCTATGCTCCATGTTTTTACCTAAATCCTAATAGTACATGCTTATCTAATATAAATATAAAGCTAAGCTCTGATACTACCTTTGTCACATCCCAAAAATGGAATATGACAGTCCTAGGGTGTAGGACCCGCCTACACAACCAATACCCATAGAACTCCTGCTATAAACTTATCAACCACCAGTTTTCACATTCCATTCCTATCTCAACTCCAATATATATTTCTAATATTTCAAACAATCAACATTTAATTTTATAATCCATAATATGTTAATTAATTAATTTACATTATGTATTTAAGTATTATACATATAAGTTTCTATCTATTTAACCATGGAGATATTATAGAATTACAAAAAGAAGTAAGCTCAGAATATTTATATAGAAAAAAGAATTTGGTTCCTCTGAAGAATAAAAAAGCCTCAAAAACCGTCACAATTACTCTTGACTTGAAATTTTAAAACAACTAAGAGGTGAGTATTACTACTCAATGAGCTATAAATATATTATTATGCATAAAGGCTAGGTAAGAAAATGAATAATCCACCAAATATTCATGTCAAAGAAAATCAGTAGCAAATAAATAAGCAACGTAACTGAGGTCGTATAATTCAATAAATAGGATGTATGAAAGGAAAATAAAATACAACAGATATAGGGTCTCGTACTCGTATAAATCTTGTTAGCTAAATTTTTAGTAGCTTAAACTCATTAAATGACATAAGGTGAATCAAACTTTATGGCTAGGAGTTTACCTTTCTTAGCGAGGGTTAAAAATATATCAATGTGCACATTGTTGATGGTTCTCACCTACTACCCCATCAAAAGGTAGCTCTTTTATGTCATTGAATAATCAATACAATAGTGGTTATGGATACAATTAGGCTCAAATTGAATGTCAATGTTATAAGAAAAGTCATATAAAATCTGTCAATTCTTCAATGAATAAATTTGGTAACTATAAAGCATATTAATAATAATGCTATAATAATCAATAAGGAAATTTCATATAAAATGAAATCAATTTCAAATGGTTAGGCTAGGTTTATGTTCCATAAGTGTCAATGTGTCAATTGGTAATAAATTTAAGGTTAAACATTTGGTGGACTAAAAATTGAATTCTTTGAGGCATTTAATCAAACATATGGTGGGCATAACTTTGGGTCCACTTAGATAAGGATTAGAGGCATTTTCAAGTTAATTCAAGTAACATATAACAAGCTCACATTACAAAGAAGACATTAGGTAATTCAACTCAATCAATAATTAAGGAATATTGTTAACAATTTAACATGGAAATTGAATAAAAATTCAAAGAAATGGGACCAAAACCATTCGGCCAAAATGGCACAAAGAGGGGAGGGTTCTAAAATTTTAGGCAAATATATTTTCATGCATAATAATCTAAATATAACTCACCTTAACACTTGACTGAATCAAAAATATTTTAGGAACATCAAAATTCAACTTATTCCTACTTGTCGTTCATCACCATTATCACCATTCCTTCTTTGATTTCTTATTTCTACAATATAAATTTAACATGTTTTAGACTTAAATTAACATAGATAACTTAATTCTAAGCTTAGTTTGAATTAAATATATCCAATTCAAAAATTAGGTTTTGACATAATCTTATTTCTTTTAAATTTCTTCCTACAATTGCACATATCTATCCAATTACTAATATATTCATATATAATCATCATATAACTCATTTCCAATTAAAAGAAATTAACAGAAATTGATTTACCTCAAGTTACTTTAAAAACTCCACTTTTCTCCCTTTGTAGAGTTTTAATTTCCTTAAGGTTTTTGGTAGTAATTTTGATGGCTACTAAGTATTTAGGCTTTAAAATTGATAAAGGTTTAATTAAGATTAAATTTGATATTGGTTAGATGAAAGAATTTTGGATGAAAAGTGAAGAAAATGGAGGAGGAAGTTTTGGGTAGGGAATTCAGCCACAAGAAAGAAGAAAAAAGAAATTTTAAGTCAGTTTTAGAATTATCTAGATTTATTAGATATTTTAGATAATTTTGATATTTATGATTTGGCTCTAAAACTTTTGATGATTATATTTTGACCTCGAATCTTTTAATATTTATATTTTGACCCTAAATCTCACTTTTAATATTACTATCTTCCATAATTTATATTTCTTGAAAATTTTAGATTCCATAATTTTTTTAGCAAAATTCTATGTTAAATTAGGTATTTTAGGTATAAAATTTAAATTTTAGGTATTAAATTATTATTTTACTTTAAACTATCTATTTAGGTACTAAATTGTTATCTTACGTCTAACTATCTAATTAAGGACTACAAAATTAATTATACTAATTATGAGGTCCTATTTATAATTATCAAAAATTTGGGGTGTTATACACTACTTTATTATATATAGCTAGTTATAAGCTCATGTTTTCAATAATTTTATTATATATTTTATTAAAATATTTTAATATATGTCAAATATTATTATTAATTATTTCATCAAGTTATTAGTCATTATACCAATCAATGTAGGAGGTTTAAGTATGAAATTCAAGACCTCATTGATAATGGACAATTTTCTATTCCAAACCTAGCCCAATCTTCATCAAGTGTATGGCATACAATATAGGCTATAAAAGCATATTTCGAAGGATCTTAAGAATGAATAAGCATCTTGAAGAAATTTACCATCTTATTTAAATTTTTGTCTTAAGAACTTTAGTTTCCAATTAAGAATACAACTCTTTATGTAGTTATCCTTTGGAAACTTGATATGAAAAAATTTCTTAGTAAAAAATAAAGTGGCCAATTTCCTATCATATCATTGCTTATGCTTTAGCACTTGAAATAAGTTGTGAAAAAAAAATATATATTTAGCTAGAAAACTTTTAAAGGCTAACTAATAATAAGTGCCCAAAGTATGCTTCAAGAGTTCTTATATTTGAAAGAGTTAATCTTCCTAGAGATATCCTAATTTAAGGTATCCATTGACTAAGTAGTCTGAATAAAAGCAAATGGAGATGTTACATTAAATCATACATTAAGCATTCAAGCATCTGTATATTCATGCACCATATTATCATTTTGTCATCTGGCCATAAAAAAGAAACTATCTTTTTTCAAACTAATCTAAGGAAAGAGAGAAGAGGGTTATTGGAACTTGAGTAATCAATAGTTGGAAAGTACATTTGAAAGATTCAATCTAGGGATGGTTGGTATGGAGAAAACAATTAGAAAGATCTTGAATACAAAAAGAGATGCAAGTGGCATTAAGAGAGTTACTTCTAAAAACAAGTCTATTCAAGATGAAGGGCCTTTTGATGAGTTTGATCACAACCTCAAAGGAGATCGTAAGACTAAAGGAAAGATTATCATAGAGGAGCCCATTGAATCTTCTCAAGTTGATAAGTACAAAGCATTAGCTAAGCAAATTAAGAAGATGCAAATCATACTTGAGAGAAAGGGGCTTGCAAGATCTTATGACATAAATGACCTGAATCTCACTATTAATGAGGAACTTCCCCTAAGGTTTAAAATGTGAAACTTGCAAAAATTTAATGGCATTAGTGATCCAAAGGTGCATTTAAGGCAGTATGTTACTGTTATGAGAATCAATCATGACTCGTTCCGGTGGGCCACGATGGTTCTAGGGTGCGGGACATGCCGAGGCGACCGGCACCCGTAGAACCCATCAATCACTATAATGCAATCACATACCACACAATAATGCAGTGGAATCATCTATACCCATCATCAATAACTTAACAGGCTATAATCATACACTCACATAAGCACTATTCATTTTGTCACTCTATCATTCATTCTGTATCTTTCTGTAATAATCATATCATTAATTAATCTCCAATATTCCCATACATACATGTTCATACACTAGCTATACTGTATAAAACCCATGGAGCAGCTAGGATATGAATATATAAAAATAATACAGTGTTTAAAATAATTACACTGCTATAAAACTGCAGAATCCATAGAGAGTCAAAATGCTGGGATTTTTGCCTCATACTTTGCACCTGAGAGGGTAAACAGTGAGAGGGTGAGTATATATCATACTCAGTGAATCTAATATGCATCGACCAATAAAATAGGTAATGAAATATCAATAAGCAATAGGCAGATGAAATAAATGAATCAATCTGCTCAGAATCTCTGTAATACAGAATCAAGTACAGAATATGACTATAAGTAAATAATCACATCAATGGAATGTATATCACATGGATATGATGGAAAATGACAGATATAGAGCCATGAAATGTCTAGAAATGTGTCAAACATAAATCACTCATATGAATAAATATAAGAGGCATTAGGTCTTATGACTAGGACATCCATTCCTAGTTCAGGGTACTATAACAATACATTATGCACAATGCCGATAGTATGAACTCACTACCCTGTCAGGGCCGCAACCCTGTCAAATTACTTTGGAATCAATAGAAACAATAACACATCAATAGATACCATTTTACAATAATGGCATCACCAATATCAATAACTCATCATTAATCAATTCAATGTGCAATAGAGTCAATAAGACATCAATAACAATCGATTATACAATGACCAAAGGTCTATTAACCAACAATGGGATCAAACATAAATTGGTCATTTATGGCAAAAAAGTTGACGTAATTGGCATGCCATTATCGGTGGCGACGATGACATTCAAATAGTTAGGCTATGAATTTTTGGGTTAGGCATTTTATCGAACACATTGTGTGCAATATTCAATAGATATTTTGACATGGTTTTGGTGCAACATTAACATTGCTCCAATTATCAACAACAATACACAATATAAGCAATTCCATAAGCATTATATACAACTCAATAAACATCATCAATTAGATCAATTAGGCAAGGAAAAATAAGCCAAAAACCAAGAACACAATAAGGCAAATTACCCTAATTAGGGTTCGGCCATTGTTGTCTTTTCACTCAAGGATTCCAATTGGCATTTTAACATAAAAGGCATGACAAATGATGCATAAAACTCACCTAACACTCCAATTCACCAAGCAAAATTGTTTTGCCATCAAATTCTTTAAATTCCTCAAAGTAGGCAAATTTGACAATTTTCTTCAACTGAATTTTCTACAACAAACTAACCATCAATTATTCATCAATAAACATCCAATTAACTTATTCTATACTCAATTTACAAATTTTAATCCATTTGCACAAAATCAAGTCGTACAACTTAGGTTTAGAGTTTGAAAATTGGACAAAAATGCTATATGCATCAATTGATGCAATTAAACTAATTACCCAATCTAACTAACATCAAATAACCCTAAATAAACCATAAAATCAAACAAAGCAACAAATTACCTAAATTTGAAGCTTTGGCCAAAATCTTGAAGTCCAATTTTCTTGAAATTTTCTTGATTCCTATGGATGGAAATGGATGGAGGATGAAGAATATGCAATTAAATTCAAGTTTCCATGGATTTTTCTTAACAAAATGAAAGAAAAATCAATGGAAGAAGATGAGAGAAATTTTGGACAATGAAGAGAGAAAAATGGTCAAAAATTTCTAAATGTAGCTTATATAGTAAGTCACATTTGGTAAATGTACTTTTGATCCTTAAACTTTCCTTAAATTGTGCTTTTGCCACATTTTCCTACGGTTATTTATTCTGACAATTCCATCGGGATTTGGAATTCAAAGTGAATATTCAAACATCTTATTTTTATTAATACTTTATTATAAAAATAATTTCAAAGTCATTCTGAAACTCAGACTGTCGAAATTCCACTATGCCCCTAAAGTTCCCTTTATTTATGATTTTACCATTGCTTACTTTATCAGTGTTCTTAAACATTTTTCATCTCTTTCTTTTTACTATATTTATACATACATACACATAATCATTTACCCCTTAGTCAGAATCATAAATTCATCTGTCGACCGGGCTGCTATTTTTGCTGCAGCGATATCGACACCGATATTTTTAGAAAAAGTTTCTCATTTTTGCTCTAACTGAGTTTTCAAAATTATCATAAGTCATTTCGATAACTTCAAACCATATACTGAGAACTTTATTCACAAAAACATGTTATGCTTTTATAGGGTATTACAAAATCACTATATTATCTAAGGCCCAGATCCCCAAATTCTTTGTCTTATCCTTAACTGGAGTTGTTTTCTATTGGTGTTATAACTTGGATAAGGAAGTCATAATGGATTGGAGAAAGTTGGCTCAAAACTTCATTAAATAGTATTCCTATAACACACAGATTGATGTTACTCTACATGATTTGGAAGCCATCTACCAAGAGTACAATGAAACTTTTGTTGAGTACTTAACTAGATGGAGGCAAAATGCCGCACAAATAAAATCTAAGCTCGATCTCAAGGAACAAATCAAAATATGTGTAAAAGGAACTCTTCTATATATCTATGAGAGGTTGTACTGTGTACCTCTATCAAATTTTGGGCAGTTGTATGAAGCTGGAATTCAAGTGGAAGACATGTTGCATGAGAAGAAAAGGAATCCGATTAGAAATACTGATAACCATTCCAATACTAGAGATGATCAACCAAACTCCAATAGTGAGGGATTAGATGGTTGGTCAGAAGAATAAGAAGAAAATTCTAGATTTATCTATGTAATACCCAGTACTTGGAATGTTAGAGTAGATATGTGTTTGTTTGTTTGTCTGATAAATGTTAGCATATGTATGTTATATGTGCATGGTAGATGATCTAGAATGCTATGTTGAGTATGGATTACTCCTAGAATGATTATATGTATTGAGACATGATGAGTTATGATTGATTTTGAGGTATTAAGTATGTGTAAGTTGATTGAGTTTGAACAAGTTAGAATGGAGAAAATATAAGAATTCTTCACCATCAATTATTTAGAGGGGTGAAAATACCTTTCACCACCTTGAAGATAACTTTCACAGGTGTGAAGATTCCTCACGAATGTGAAGTGTTCTTCACAGGAGTGAGACATCTTTCACCACCGTGAGAAAAACTTTTGTGTAAATTAGCTAACTCTTCAGATTTAATGTAATACTCAATACTTGAAATGTTACAGTAGATATGTGTTTGTTTGTTTGTCTGATGAATGTTAGCATATGTATGTTATATGTGCATGGTAGATGATCTAGAATACTATGTTGAGTATAGATTACTCCTACAATGATTATATATATTGAGACATGATGAGTTTTGATTGATTTTGAGGTATTAAGTATGTGTAAGTTGATTGTGTTTGGACAAGTTAGAATGGAGAAAATATGAGAATTCTTCACCATCAGTTATTTAAGGGGGGTGAAAATACCTTTCACCACCTTGAAGATAGCTTTCACGGGCACGAAGATTCCTCACGAGCATGAAGTGTTCTTCACAGGTGTGAGACATCTTTCACCACTGTGAGAAAAACTTCTATGTAAATTAGCCAACTCTTCAGATTTAATGTAATACCCAGTACTTAGAATATTAAAGTAGATATGTGTTTGTTTATTTGTCTGATGAATGTTAGCATATGTATGTTATATGTGCATGGTAAATGATCTAGAATGATATGTTGAGTATAGAGTACTGCTATAATAATTATATATATTGAGACATAATGAGTTGTGATTGATTTTGAGGTATTAAATATGTGTAAGTTGATTGAGTTTGGACAAGTTAGAATGGAGAAAATATGAGAATTGTTCAACATTGGTTATTTAAGCAGGTGAGAATACCTTTCATCACCTTGAAGATAACTTTCGTGGGCGTGAAGTGTTCTTCACAGGCATGAGATATCTTTCACCACAATGAGAAAAGCTTCTGTGTAAATTAGTCAACTCTTTATATTTGCATTCACGGGTGTGAAACGTCCCTTCAAGCCCGTGAAGAAATATTTCAAACCCAGCTTAAGCAATGGCCTTCAGATTTGTATTCACGGGCATGAATGGTCCATTCACGGCCATGAAGAAATGTTTCGAACCCAACATGAGCAGTGACCTTCATATAAGTTTGGTCCTAGGAAGAATGACCAAGTCATTTATAACATATAAGGTGTTATATGGAATAATTTATCATTTGTTTGAGAACATCGTGGAAAATTTATTTAATAAACAATACAAGCTCATGTGAAGGCCACTTCTCATGTTGGGTTTGAAACATTTCTTCACGACCGTGAAGGGATGTTTCATGCCCGTGAATACAAATATAAAGAGTTGGCTAATTTACACAGAAGCTTTTCTCATGGTGGTGAAAGATGTCTCACGCCTGTGAAGAACACTTCACGCCCGTGAAAGCTATCTTCAAGGTGGTGAAAGATATTTTCACCCTCCTGAATAACTGATGGTAAAGAATTCTCATATTTTCTCCATTCTAACTTGTCCAAACTCAATCAACTTACACATACTTAACACCTCAAAATCAATCACAACTCATCATATCTAATACATATAATCATTATAGGAGTAATCTATACTCAATATAGCATTCTAGATCATCTACCATGCACATGTAACATACATATACTAACATTCATCAGACAAACAAACAAACATATATCTACTTTAACATTCCAAGTACTGGGTATTACATTAAATCTGAAGAGTTGGCTAATTTACACAAAAGCTTTTCTCACAGTGGTGAAAGATGTCTCATGCCTGTGAAGAGCACTTCACGCCCGTGAGGAATCTTCAAGCCCGTGAAAGCTATCTTTAAGGTGGTGAAATGTATTTTCACCCCCCCCTGAATAACCGATGGTGTAGAATTCTCATATTTTCTCTATTCTAACTTGTCCAAACTCAATCAACTTACACATACTTAATACCTCAAAATCAATTACAACTGCTCATGTATCAATACAGATAATCATTCTAGGAGTAATCTATACTCAACATAGCATTCTAAATCATCTACCATGCACATATAACATACATATGCTAACATTCATCAGACAAACAAACAAAAACATATCTACTTTAACATTCCAAGTACTAGGTATTATATGATATTGGGATTAGATTGGATCTATTAGATGTGGGTGTGCTTCTGGCTTATTTTCAAGTTAAACTAATACTTATTGATCAGATAAGAGAAGCGCAAGATAAGGATCCTAAATTGGTAAAGAATGATGTGGGAACAAAGAGAGCTTCAAGCTTTGCCATGGTTAGTGGTGTACTGAGACTGGACAATAGATTATATGTTCCAACTGTGGATGGATTGAGAAATGTGATTATGAAGGTAGCTCATCATTCCAACTACAGTGTGCATCCAGGTGCAACAAAGATGTACCACGATATTAAGAGTTCTTATTGGTGGAGTGGAATGAAAAGAGATATCGCATAATATGTAGCTAGATGTCTAACTTGTCAATAAGTTAAGTTCAAGCATCAGAAGCCTTCGGGACTACTTCAACAGTTGCCATTGCCCGAATGGAAATGGGGGAGAGTGACTATGGATTTTATGGTTGGATTGCCGAAGACTTCAAGAGGCCATGATTCGATATGGATTATTATTGATAGATTGACCAAGTCAACTCACTTTTTTCCAATCAAGATGACTTATACGTCTTCTCAGTATGCACAAAGTTATGTTAATGAGATTGCCAGGCTTTATGGAGTTCCAGTTTCGATCATCTGAGATAGAGGTACTCAGTTTACCTCGAGATTTTGGCAAAAATTACAAGAGTGCTTAGGTACACAGCTTGATTTCAGCATAGCATTTCTTCCGCAAATAGATGGGCAATCAGATAAAACCATACAAACTCTAGAAGACATGTTGAGGATGTACATTCTTGTCACGACACACTTTTGAATCGTGACGGTCTTAAGGCATGGATAGACCTAAGGTCATCGAAAACCCGTAGAACCCATGAACAATTCATTTATCAATCATTCAATGCTTAGATCCCATTTATTACTTATAAATTTTACTGAAATTTTACCAGAGTTTCCTTTGTAATTTTAACCTTATTCTCGATCCAAAATCGGGTCTATCAAAAATTACACAACCTGCACTAAAAATATTTTTACACTCCCAATAATTTGTCATCCATATTGCAGGAAATCAAAATCATAAAGAGGGCAGCGGAATAAAATTTTATTCGATTTCCTCCATGATCCATATGAAGATCCAGATCAGAAGGTTAGGGTTCATACCTTTGGTTGATTATTCGACTATGAAAAACGATTCTGAGTCAGTAACAGAGGCTTTTGCGCCTTCTGCCTCTACGGTATCCA